>JXSR01S011399.1:29711-39903 GCA_000969725.1 Ophiothrix spiculata
TAAGTACTGGTTTATATTGTGTTTAGGTCTCGTCAAAGACTACCATATAATCATATAATCTGGCATTTAATCCTAATTATAGCAATTGCTACTTCCAATTTTTATTTTGATGCCCCACAATGTTCCTGCTAATAATGTATTGCAGAAAATTGATGCGACAGGTTTTTGAAAACGTGCGAGAAGTATTCAATTTCTTGCTTTAGCCAATGTAGACTGAGTTTTTAGCACAAAATCCCCTTAAACTGTGTTGTACTTGGCAAATTGCATCTTATCGTGTAGATTTAATTCAGGGATCTCTTCATAATTTCCTGTCAGAAATAATAAAAAATGTAACAGAATAGAAATTAATTACTCTCTCAAGAACATGGAATTACAATGGGTAATATTATCAAAATCAATGCTTAGTCCAATTACAACTTATAAAAATATTTTGAGATTTGGTACATGTATGTGTTTTTTCAATCATAACCCATTTGAAATTTCATGCAAGAGGCATGTTCTGTTTTGGAAATTGACAAATTTTCATCAAGGTACTCGTATTTAGATTTGCACGGTGAAGTATGATTTAGCAAACTGGATATTAAAAATTGCTCATGGAAAATTTAAATTGTTGATGGGTTTCACTAAAACTCCAACCTCAAGATGCGATCTTTCATTGTAAATTTAAAATAGATCTTTCCTTCACACAAATGTTTTGTTTTGTTAAATCATGCCTTGTATACATAGACCTATTTGATCACGAGTAAAAACATTTTAAGCAGGTTAGAGTAAGGCCAAGAAGAGAAAAAGTTGTTTGATTGTCCTCACCCATTGATTCTGTTTTTGGATATCCATTTTTTTTTTTTTTTGCCATTTACTGTTCAAAGATTGTTAAAACTCCAAATTTTGCATTCTGGAAAAAGGAAGAGTTTGTGTTACAAATTTTTGTTGTTTTTAATGTTGGTTGATTCATTTTGACATCAAACTTAGCTAAAATTTGCATATTTAGCCTTGAATAACACGTATGTATACAGTAAATAGTAAGCAAGTCAAAAAATCCGAACAGACCGACCAAACTTTTTAACAGTCATCTATGGACAATCAAACAATTTTATTTCGGGGGCCTAAAAATACAGCTTGTCACCTGTTACATACTAGATAAGATGATTTGAGTGGAAGCAGGTCTCGACTTGTCAGAAATTGAGCAACATTTTTTCCGCCAATTTTGAAGATGAATGTATTAATTAATGTGATCATGTACTTTTTCAGTGATGAGATATTTTTTCAAAGCTATTTTATGTGTTATCTGTGTATAAGAAGAAATAATAAAGATGAGTTAACATCTCACTTTCAGCTTGGAAAATAGATTATTGGTTCTTTTGTTTCATTTGCATATATATGCTTAAAATTGTTAGAGAAACCATACAAATGGAATTATTTCAATGTCTAGTCAAAGGTTATCAAACTGTTATGATTACAACCCCAGCTCCCAATTTTGCGATTGATAGGTGAACATGTATGCATGATGATCCCTAAGTAAATAAAATTGTATCGGCTTTTACATGCTTCCTTAAAGTGATGGAAAAATTGTATCAGCTTTTAAAAATACAATTTCTTCAATTGATGAAATCACAGCCTCAATCCACTGTTTGGGAACTGTTTATGCTCCATGCTAAAAAGGTTAAAAATGAACAAATACACCTAAAATGCAACTGAGCAGTGAGCGTTGGTTATTGAATTTTAACAGCTCGAAAATCCTATGTGCTCATGGACTGCATTTTGCATTTGTGTTGAATACAAATTGAGCTATAGTTACTGCCCTTCTGAATTGATGTGCGTACCTAGGAAATCCTCACTGTGCATTCAATCTAATCGGATTTCTGCACTGGCAAGTAAATTCTCAGGGAGTGATTTTATGAAGCCCTTTGCATTTTGATATGATTACAGGCTGGTTTTAGCAACACCTGTAAACCAGTGGTACCAAACCAGCTCTAGGCTAGTTTTCACTGGTTTAAATTAATATGAAGCTGCACAATTTAGGAATGAAACCTGACAAGTTCAATTTATGTGTGGAATCCAGTTAAAAATTGTGTGATCCATGCTTTTAATGTGAGTCTGTGACACCACAGGAAATGAGTCATGTGGACAATTTTTAATTTGGATATTTTATTACAAGCTAATTGTGTGTTAAAAATGTTATATTTTGGTTTGAACCTCATTACTACAATTGGTCATCTGGTTTTAGAGATGAAATAATTCTTTGAATTTAAAAAAAAATAAAAGAAATTTCAACCTGAATTGATATCATTTTGTTGATCATGTCACAAAATCAAGTTGTGTTAACAGCACAAATATCAATAATCAAAAATGTACAAATTTTATTTTGAATAATCACGATTTCTCCTGTTTACAAATGGGTATGCTGGCACATGAAGATAGTATTGATTCCCTTAATAATTACACTTCTGTGCAAATTTGGATATTAATATTCACCTAATGAGGGTACCAAAAGGTGACATGCACTTTTTGGGGCATATTTTCGTAAATCATCGTTGCTGCTATAAAGTTCCTCTCTCTTTGCTAAATTTAGGATATAAGATCAAAGTTTGGGTATTTGGAATATCATAGGGCAGAAAACAAACAGATTCATGCCCTAATACAGGCGATTATGTTAAAAATAATGATTTCATTGGTAAAAGTGGACACCAAAAACTTTTAACTGCCATAACTGTTAACCAAAATTGTTTTAAGACATATTTCTTATAGTTTTAAGTCAACATGCACCTTTTTCACTTAGTAAAGCCTATAAATCATGAAAGAGTAGTTCCAGCTGAAATATTTCTGGCAAATATGAAATTTCATGTGTAAACATCGTAAAGTGGACACCAAATCTACTTCCAACATTTTCTCAGATCCTAAAAGTTTACAATGTAACTATTGAAAACCCTGCCCAAGCATTACATTAAACCTGAAATAAGAAATATTAAAGTTGTTTTTATACCAAAAAAATTGTCTCAAAAATTTCCATTGGTAAATTTTGTGTGGACACCAAAGTGGACACCAAGGTTTTAAACATGCCTTATTTTATATTTCGTATGATTGTTACCATCATTAACCTTTTTACTTTTAAAGATTGTATAAAACCCAAACAAAAGAATACCCAAAACAAATAAATCAACCCCTTATCTTTGATATGCAATTAATTAAAAGTTTCACATGGTAAATAAAAAAGTGGACACCAAAATTTACCAATGGAAACTACTTTTTATGAGGTCCGTGCATTGAGACGATATAATTTTAGTACAAATACCAACATTATTTTGCAAAATCTTCTTTCTGTTAACATGAAAATGGAGAGAAATTCTTTAAAAAATGAAAGGAATGAAGGAAAGGCAAGCATTTTTAAGTACCTTTTAAAATGTCCTTAAAAAATGCCCCAAAATCATGATTTTTACAATATTTTTCCCAAAATTTAGATTGTTGTCATAATGCGTACCAAATTTATCTGTAATATTTGATACCTGTAGATAGTGGCTGTTTATTAATATCACAAAAATTCAGAAGTTTGCTGTATAAACATCCTAAAATTACTCATTTGCAATGCATGGTGCTGGATTTGCCATTGGTACCCTAATAAATGGAATCACCCGTATTGACATTCATGAAAGAAAAATAAGACTGGTATCAGGGGTAGTAGGACATTAGTGCAGGCACTGGAGAACTCAATTACAAAATTAACACGACATATATCTTCTGGAGTATACAGGGGTGTGAGAGTTCAGCATTCATGCTGATTTCAGCATTTTTCATGCCTTCAAAATATTCATAATTTCTTACACCCCTGAGTATGTTTGACTCTGATAATCCCATACCATCAGAGTAAACAAGTCATGATGTTTCATGGTAAAAGCTCTCGATGTGAATATTTTGTGCTTTGAGAATCGGTTTAAACTTGTGATTCATGTTTGATTGTAATGAGGCTCTCCACATGGGAATGTCAAATCTAGATGAATACATTTCCGAAGTGCAGATTGTGTTCCCACAGGTCGCGCATCAATCTTACTTTATTCCAGTTATGCATATTGACACGCTGGGGAGTGCGTGTGCGTGGAAATGACACAACTTCGCATATATTTACACGCGCAGTCACTTGCGCTCGTGCGATTATTTGCTGAAGTCCAGTTTAATCTAGATGCATCTGGATGTGTGAGGTTCAGATTGATTTGCCCGTGTGGAGAGCCCCAATTACAAATTAGGATTATTGGGTATAAAACTAAAATGGACCTTTACATTTTTCCAAGAGGAAAGAGGCAAATGACATAAAGTATGGTTTAGTGTTGTGTTGACTGTGGGATGTGGTACTTATTATTTGACCGTAAAAATGCAAAGTAAACTCTTTTTGCTTTCATGTTGCGTTGCAGTTCAGACGCTTTGTGAATTTGAAAACCTTGTTTTCTTTAAAAAAATATTTGAAATGCAAAATTAGCATTTAACTTTTATGGTCCCTGCACGTTTTTAAGTTCATAATAAAGTGTTATATACGGCTCTATTAACAGATGTCTACCGATTGGTAATTTGATTTTGATTCTGCTTTTGGATTTCCTGACACAACCTCAACATGAATTTCAACTAAACACCCATTACAACCCAGTATTTGTTGCTTTTTGATTTCAGGATAAGCGAAGGAAGCCCAACGCTTTTCAAAATCGTCTGGCAACAAATCGTAACATCATGGCCGGCATCCTCCTAGTACCTGGGCCAATAGCAGTCCACAGAGCTGTGAAAAACATGAGTCCTACTTTTAACTTGGCTGTTAACAAATCCAAATTTCTAACAGCAGCTAGTCATCTTGAAAAGGAGAGTTTTGGGTCTTTACATTTACTGCAAGGTTTTTCCCACGTTTTTGTGAAAAAAGAACCACATATTGTTCAACAGTTACTGGAATTACCAAAAAACACAGACTTATGCGGACCAGATGAGTATGAGCAGCGCTTTGTTATGCCCAGCCCGTCCACTGTATTCCAGCCCCTCATAGATAGAGTGATTGAATCTGGACTTGTCCCTGCCAGTTCTTTTACTCCTGCACCAGAAAAGAAACCAAGGGCAAAAAAGCAAGTTAAATCATCCCCAATGATGCCATTGTAGGACACATAGCTGTCGAGAACAACACTATTTTTGTGGCCGAAATACAGACTGCAAAGTTATAATGGAAAATGAAAGTGGACATGAGAAGTAAACCTGCAAAATTCAAAAATTGGCTTCTGTGATAGTGTGAGAAATGAATTTGCCTATCAAAATGACTTCTATTTCATGAGAAGTGAACTGATATGTTCAAAATGGCTGATATATGTTGTGAAATTTCTGATTTATGCTCTCCTTGTTAGTTTAAACATTTGTGATGTTTTAAAGTCATTTCATTTTTTTCTAATTGACTTAGTTGGGACATTGATGCAGATTTTTAGTGATTACATAATACAATATGCATAAACTTGGATGTTAAAATGACAGAATGCATCCTTATTAATATTTAGGAGTCTAGGGATGCCTTTATATGAATTGCACAAGCACTAACGAGCACGTCAGTTTTCCCACCAAAACCAGGCTTTTAATCTGTTTGTGATCTGTATATTTTGTGTTTGTACAGTTTCTACATAAGAAGAAGAGGACGAAGAAGGCGAATCTGATTCCCAGGATCGGTGCTTGTAAACGATTTTCTCTCGCTTCTATACGGAATATCATGTCTGGAATTTTGCTCGCATCTGGGCCTGTGTCTACTAGGACTACTGTGAAAAACTTGAGTCCTGCTTTTAACATAGCTGTTAATAAAACAAAATTCTTGGAGGCAGCTAAGAAGCTTGAAACTCTAAATTTAGGATGCTTGGTTATCGACATTGATATGCGTCGTCATACAAGCATTTTTATAAAGCGCCCTCCAAGTGAAGTTGAAGCAATTCTACAACTACCGTCTAATCAGGATTTGTGTACACTTCAAGAATATGAACAACGATACAATGCTAATGCCCCAACTACGATTACTCGCCAAATGAAAAATAGTTTAATTGAGCGGGGTCTAGTTTGTCCCGAAGCTTTTAATGAAAGAGTGAAAATAGGACAGCAATTAATTGAAGTACCAATGAATTTTGATCTTGAAAGTATTGAACAACACAGTCAGTCCTAAGTGGATTTGTTGACACTGAAAGTACTTAGTTGAGAATTCTACTTGTATTTATATTTTTTCATAACTTATTTGGCATTAAACAATGTATTGGGGACTGTGGCGGGGTATGTTTATGGAAGATGACTTTCAGTAATCTGGTACCAGCACATTGCACAATTATTATAGTTACCACTTTCAACAAAATTTATGAACTTCACCCATTGTATTCGTTAGCCTGGCTTTGTTTGACTCAATGGACCTTTCATTTATTTTGTTATCTACAGTTTGTGGAAAAGAAGAAGAGGAAATCTAACCTTATCCCTAGGATCGGCGCTTGTAAACGATTTAACGTTGCATCAATACGGAATGTCATGTCCGGAATTTTACTCGCTGCTGGACCAGTTTCTACTCATATCACAGTCAAAAATTTGAGCCCTGCTTTTAATATTGCCGTGAATAAGACAAAATTTTTATCTGCTGCAAAAGAGGTCGAAGCAGCCAGTTTGGGACGATTAGTCACTTTGGATGCCACCAATGTTCGTTCTTCGCATATTTTTGTAAAGCGCCCTCCTAGTGAAGTTCAAGTGATATTAGAACAAACAAGTTATCAGGATTTATGTTCGCTGGATGTATATGAACAAAGATATTTTGCAAATGCTCCAACTACAATAAGTAACAGTGTAAAGAAAGGCCTTGTTGAGCAAGGCATTGTCTCTCCGGATGCTTTCAAAGAAAGGGTGAAATAATAGAATTTTGTAAATGCTCCAACTACAATAAGTAACAGTGTAAAGAAAGGCCTCATTGAACAAGGCATTGTCTCTTCTGATGCTTTCAAAGAAAGGGTGAAATAATGGAATAGTTTTTAATATCTTTTAAATGGTTTTAACATCAAGCAAATGGTTTTTGTACATGCAAAAGGATAGGGCTTGCTAAACACCATAGTCTTTTGGTATTAAATTATGTAGTTGTAGATATTTTACAGCAATTTTAAATTTTAAATATTATTGATGTTGCATGAAGGTTAATTTAATTAAATTCAGAGTTGAATTTAAAAAAAGCTGTATTACCAGAGTTATTTTTTATGGAGTTCCGAGTTATTTGAAACACCGCTGTTAGATGTTCCCATTTCCACTATCCCAGTTGGCAAGTCCTGATCATGGTGCTCTGTTTATTTTATCTGCAGGAGGGAAAGAAGAAAGCTGCAACTTCACGAGTTGGCGCCGGCAAACGATTCCTAGTTGCATCAATGAGAAATGTCATGGCAGGAATTTTGCTAGCGGCAGGACCAGTATCAACTCGCTTGACTGTCAAAAATCTGAGCTCTGCTTTCAATTTGGCAGTGACCAAAACCAAGTTTATGTCTGCTGCTAAGCAACTGGAAAACGCAAATTTGGGTCGGCTTGTGTTGCTCGAAGATGTTTCGCGATCTGCGCATATTTTTGTAAAACGCCACCCTGCAGAAGCACAACAGCTTTTACTTCAAAGAGAAAATCAAGATATATGTTCTGCGATGGAATATGAACAGAGGTATTATTCTAACGCTCCTAGTACGATCACCGACCCAATGCGGGAAGGTTTGGTCAGCCGTGGAATGGTCCACCTGGAGTTTTCAATAAAAGAGAGCAATCGGTACCCAAGGCTGCCCCTGCTAGTGGTGCATTTCCAAAGCATGAACCAGTGAGCCCAGCACCGCCACAGCAGTTTTCACCAGGGTCAGTGAGCCCAGCACCGCCACAGCAGTTTTCTCCGGGGTCAGCGAGTCCAGCACCGTCATCACAGTTTTCACCTCAGCCGCAGCAAATGGCACATGTTCAACCGCAAATTCAAATCTCAGAACAACAAATGCAGCAGCAAATGTCAGCACACCAGATCCAGGAAATGATTAAACAAGAATTGCAACAAAGCTTCCAACAGACTTACTAATTTTGCGATAATATTTTTGATGGTTACTTTTTGTAGGCATTTGGCAGTAGGCTTGTGAGATTTATTTTTAGGCATCTTTTGTTTGAGAAATATCTGGTATTCAGAAACTTGTGTGCCTATACTTGAAGCAGCCAATACAGAGCAACAGATAGGCTTAGCAACATGTGCAGAAAATGATTCACAAAAATTGCTACAACATATTGTAGATGTAGTTTGGCAATGTCCTCAAGCTTATGATGGAAACTATAGGCAGTTGTTAGGCTTGTGAGATTTAGTATTCCTACTTGCCTTTGTGAATTAACTCGGAATTCATGAACACATGTAGTGATATTAAAGTAGAATCAGAAATGTATGTTTGATAGAACATAATTTGACCTGAAATACTGTTTTGTCTATGTTTGCAGGGAAAGAAGAATACAAAATCAATGGCGATGGGTAAACGCTTTGGTCTGGCAACGGTTAAAAACATATTGAGTGGAGTTCTACTTTCTCCTGGTCCAGTATCATCGCATCTGTCTGTTAAAGGGCTTAGTCCTACATTCAATCTGGGTGTCAATAAAGCCAAGTTTATGACTGCAGCCAATCAATTATGTTCGATGAATCTTGGCTCATTGATTGTCCTTGAGAGTATTTCGCGCTCGACACACATCTTCATCAAGAAACCTCCAGAACAAGTGGTTGGTCTTTTGCAAGATTTAACTACACAAGAAGAGTACGCACAGAGGTTTAATTTGCCACCCGCATCAACAATAACATTGAAAATTCAGGAGGAGCTAGTTTGCCTTGGTTATGTACCGAAGGAACATTTCAAAATGCAGGAGAAGCAATCTATTTATAGAAGCACGCTTTTACCCCAGCCAACAGAAGCTGTACAGGCAAAGTTAGAGCCAGAAAGTGACGGGGAACAGATATGAAGCTTTAGCCTTTGTATTAAAAAATCAAAAGTCTTGATTATAGAGTGTGCCCAGTTGAAGCTAAACCATTGGAATAACCGGGTCACATCATTATCCCACGGACCCCACCTAGCATACTCTAGCACAATATTCTTCGGTTCTAATATTTCAGGTTTTTGTTGAACATTGAATAAGGCTTCTTCTAAGAAAAAAATGAATTCAAATTGTTTTCTGCAATAGCCATCTGAAGCAAGAAACTCTTAATGTGTTATCATTCATCAGCAATCTCTGGTTTGTCATCAATCTCATATATTTGTTAGTAATTGTAATTCTTTTGGCTTAAACTTGATCCTGTTTTGTTTTGTGTCCACAGGGAGGGAAGAAACCTTCTGGAATCACAGCAAGCGCAAATCGCTTGACCAACCCGACAACTAGAAATGTGATGACTGGTATTCTTTTATCACAGGGACCTGTGTGCAAGCTGCAAGTGGTCCAGAGTTTAAGTAGAGTCTTTATGAGTTCCATCAATAAATCCAAGTTTCTTCTGGCATCCAATCGGCTCGAGGCAGCATCTTTCGGGTCTCTTGTCTCCGTTGGTGGTTCTCAAATTTTTGTCAAAAAACCTCCCGATGTAGTTGCTGAATTGTTAAAGTTGGAGGAAAACAAGGATCTATGTACTTTTGAAGAGTATCAGTATCGGTTTAAGCTTTCAACACCGGCTGTGATTTCATTAAAAACTGTAGCTGCCTTAGTTCATATGGGGCATGTGCCGCCAGAGTATTTTAGACTTAAAGAAAAGAAAGCACCTAAAAAGGAACCCCAGTCTGATGATATGGGTGATAATCAGGATTAAACATGAACAATTAAGCAGAAAATTATGTATCTAAATGGTTTAACTGAAGACAAGAGTATATTCTTGGTTGAATTATGGGCTGCTAGTAAAAATTGGAAATTATGTAAACTGTAGGCAAAATTAATATTTATTGGACAATGAAAACAAAAATGCATTGTAGAGGTTGCAATTACAAAGAATAGGGCCCTGCAATTATCTATGCATGTGAAACATTGCATAGATGTTGTTTTCCTGTTGGTGTAGTTTTCTTCGTCTCCTTCTCCTCCTTCTTCTCTGTAAGACTTTTTATAAAATCCCCTCTAACTCCGAAACTACAAGGGCCCCAATGACCAAACTTGGCACACATGTGGCCCATGACCAGAGGTAGTGCCTTTTGGTAGTCTTAGG
>JXSR01S011399.1:43996-55184 GCA_000969725.1 Ophiothrix spiculata
ATATCAGGACCTGTGTGTATTAGTAACACTTTTAAAAACTATTTAAGTCCGATACATCATACAGAAATTTCTCGTTTCCGTGGGATTCGAACGTGACCTCTCGTATCCAGATCCAATGTCCAGCTATGGCAAGCCAGCAAGTGTGGTCTGCCTTGAAAGCACTTTTGTGCCCATGCAGAGCTCCCATCTATGTCATATTTGGACTTTTTTTGGCAAATATCTTGATTTTTGTTTGTTTGATTTTATTGGACAGAGGCATGTTAGGGTTATAATCAATAATCTTAATGGATAATAAATGAGACAATATAATAAGCACAGCCTATGAAAGAATGATGCGGTCTGCTCAGGATTAATATGAATTTTGAAACAAGATATATTTCCTAATTCTTATATTCGCTTTTAGATTTGCTCTGTATTGAAAACTTGCTTTAATGTGACTTGCAATTATTTGAATTGTAATTGTTTTAACCCAAGGTGTATTGGACTCCCCTAGATATTGGAAGTTTTGTTTTGAGTTTTTATTACTGTTTCAGGAGGTATTTCATATTTTAGAATATTTTGGCCTTAAACTGGCATGCCTTCAAATCAAATTTAAAGGGGTTTTGAATTGTTTAAGCTAATTAGGCCTTGGCAAGTACGGGAAATTTTATCATGTAGTTAACATGTTCATTTTAATTTTTATTTAACGTAAACATCAGACCAATTATTTCGGTGAGCATCATCAGTCCATATTCATGTAGCGTAATCATCAGTCCATTTTTTTCTCTTAGCGTAATCAGCCCAATTATTTTCCTGTTGTCTCTTTTGTCTATAGGCGGGACCACGAAGACTAGGAATCAGCTCAAAAAGTGTTTCGGCTTTTGCAAATCCTACCACATGGAACGTTATGACAGGAATTCTCCTCTCCGCTGGCCCTGTTTGTAACCTCAAGGTTGTCCAAAGGTCAAGTCGTGTCTTCATGAACTCTGTTAACAAGGCCAAATTTCAGACAGCGGCTACGCGACTAGAAAAACTTGGTTTTGGTTCTGTGGTGCGTTTACGCCATGCGTCTTTGACTAGTCATGTCTTTCTCAAGAAATTGCCGTTAGAGGTTATAGAACTTTTGCAGACAAGAGAGTGTTGTGATTTATGTTCTTTCAAGGAATATCAGTCAAGATATGAACAGCCTCCGTCAGCTGCTATTACAAAATCTCTTAGAGACTGCCTTATACGGGAAAATTTGATCCATCCAGTTTGTTTCAAAGAGGAAGAAATGCAGGTTATAGTTGAGGAGGAAAGTGGGAATAATATGTTTGTGAATCCAAATGATATTGAAAGTTTCTAGTAGTGCCACTCATGTTGACATTGTTTTTATTTTGTGCTACAGGGGAAGAGACCATGTGGAATCAGTCTTATAGCGGGCCGATTTTCTAACCCCACTACGCGTAACGTGATGTCGGGAATTCTGCTTACACCTGGTCCAGTATGTACTCACACAGGCGTCCAGAGTCTCAGTAGGATCTTCCGCAACTCCATCAACAAGGCCAAGTTTTTATTGGCAGCTAACAGACTTCAGTCGGCTAATTTGGGCTCGCTTGTCATCTTGGAGAATATTTCAAAATCGAGTCATGTTTTTGTAAAAAAGTCCCCGATAGATATTCAACCGTATCTTGTCACAGATGATAACCGAGATTTGTGTTCGATTGAGGAATATGAGCAGAAATTTGAGCTTCCCCCACCTGCACCGATTACCCTCAAGATCCAACATGAACTTGTTAGAATAGGACTTGTTGCTCCTGAACACTTTAAGCAGCAAGAAAAACGATTGACAACTCAAAATCCTGGTGTGATGTCAAATTTAGATGCTCAAAATCCACAATTATTTGATTCTAGTTAATAATATCTTACTAATATACCATACACTTGAATAGCACATTGCACAATCGTTTTTCGTAATTTTGTTACATTTGGGGAATATTTTTCCTTGAAAACGTGATGGGAGTCTGATCTGTTGATTGTATCCTTGCTCTCCTGCAGGTGAAATGGGCAATGAGGACGAAGAAGAGATTCTCAGATCCAAGTACCATAAACCTGATGTCTGGAATACTTCTCACCCCGGGACCAATTTCTACACGATCTTCCCTCTCACGATTAAGTCGTGTATTCAACAACAGTGTCACTAAGTCAAAGTTCACATTAGCTGCCAAGAAGCTTGAAGCTGCCAATATGGGTAGTCTGGTGTCACTAACAACTGGAACACGTGGCGGCCCAGTTGAAGTTTTCATTAAAAAATCGCCTACTGATTTAGAAAATGTTTTGAGAAGCGACGAGTATAAAATGTTATGTACGCCTGAAGAATATTCTGAAAAATTTAACACTGCTCCTTCTGTTGTTATAACTCCGGCTATAAAGAATAATTTAGTTTCACTGGGATTAGTATCTCCAAGTTGCTTTAAAGAAAGAAGCCAGAGCGAGGAGACGAAGTGTGTTTTGTCATTTCAAAAGAAAATTGAATTTAAATAATAGTTTCCAAATGAGATGATTAAAAGGAAACCATACATTTTGACCAAATCGTACTTTGATCGAAACTTCTACCAATAAGGAAAAACAGGAAACCATACATTTTGACCTTATGCTTTGTTGAAAGTTATTTACCACTTATACATTTACTGCATTTGTATCTTGTATGTTTTGAGGATTTTAAAATTTGCTAAAATTGTGATAACTTTTGTTTGATTAAATTACAAAGCCTTTTTTTGTGGATGTGTCATTAGAAGAAAGATTAAGTATTTGTGTTGTTTTGTTCATTTGTTCGAATATTTTCTTAGTTTCTTGGTGTTGATTCTTGATTTGAGAGGCTGAATTTATAATTTGTTACTTTTTTGTTGTCAGTCAGTTATCACGAGGCTTTATCGGCATAAGTTTTGGATTCTAGTTAGTTAATTGTACATTATTAAAAATTGCACCACTCTTGTGGTTGGATTGGATTTAAGCATTAGTTTCCTTTTGTTTGTTAGCAAACTAGCAATAAGTGCCTTGTTTTGTTTTTGTTCAATACAGGCAGGAGAAAAAAGACGGCCATCAATGAAGCAATTCAACCAGCTGAACTCGCGGAATATTATGTGCGGCATCCTCTTGACTCCGGGTCCCGTATCGACCTTAAAATCAGTCAAATCACTAAGCCGTGTATTCAAGGACGGGGTCTCTTTAACCAAATTCAATACTGCAGCTAAGAAGCTTGAAGATGCTGGATTTGGTGTGCTGAAAAATCTCGAAACATACAGATGTTCGTCACGCATCTTTGTCAAAAAATCCCCATCTGAGATTCGGCCTTTGTTTTTGATGCCTGAATTTAAAGATATCTGCACACCTGAAGCGTACGAGGTGATCTACAGCAAACCGACATCAAGTGTTATCACTGCAAATATGAAGTTGGCAACGGTTACCATGGGATTAGTGGATCCTAGACTTTTTCCGGATTTGCTTGTTCCTGAAGTGAAACAGGAATCCGGGTCGTTACCACCAGAAATGAATTTTGATCAGAATCAATTTTAGGGTTTGGTTTTTTGTTTTGATTTATCTTGTTAAGTTAAAAAATAGGCTGGTTGTTTTATTTTGTGTTCTCTTCTGAATGTTATATTTTACCTGGTTGCATTTGTTTATTTATATGTCAAATTGTCTATGAAGCAGCTTTAACAGGTGTTAGTGATTCATTTCATTTCCCAGTTCGTGAAGATTGATTTGCCACGACTGAAACTCTACTTTGCCAAATACACAATGTATTGCATTCTTCTCCAAGACCCATAGTATTAGTAACTCTGAAATCTGTCAAAAAGCCCAGCAAAGATCCTTTTCTGGCAGCCAATTTAACTCTGTTGCCAACAAAATTAGTATGCTTGTTTTGTCTCTTACAAAATCAAAAAACTTGATCTTGCTTTTGTCAAAAGTTTATCAATCAGAAGTTCTGTTGTAGATTGTTGATGGAAGAAAGGTAATGCTAGAATAAGCTAGGTTTGAAATTTTGACATAGCTTTTGAAAAATAGATTGTGATTTCCCAGCAATTTGGAACAGGTTATTTTGAGCTGTAAATGGTGTGTGTTACAACCACATTAAGGAAGTGTTACAGTAGTCTTTGATTGAAATTTGCTGATCAACAAGAAAACTGTATGTTATATTTAAATAAACACACTAAAATGTTTGTGCTGTTGCAATGTTACGTTGATGATTTCAAATCAAATCAACTGATTTTTTGGATGGTTGCTTTTGTCATGAATTTATTTTTTTTAAATCGGGTAGACGTGTTTGTTTTTGGCATGTAAAATGAATCCTAATCTCGCTCTAATCGCAAGATTTTGTTGTCATGATGTTTCTGCCAGTGGATCATAACAGTACTCATTCTTTTGATTTTGTTTGCAGAGTGGTAGGAGGCAGTCTGGTCTGGACAATCGCAAACGGTTTTCAAATCCAACTATAAGAAACGTAATGGCAGGAGTGCTGCTCACTCCAGGTCCTATCACCACACATGTTTCGGTGAAAAGGTTGAGTCGCATTTTCAACACGGCAATTTGCAAGAACAAGTTTGTATCGGCATGTCGCCAGTTGGATGCAGCTGGGCTAGGGCAACTTATTGATATCAGTCATGGTTCGCATGTTTTTATTAAGAAGCCACCAGATGAGATTGGCGATTTCTTGAAATTGCCCAAAAACTGTGATCTTGCCACATTGGATGTTTATGTAACACGGTATAATCTTCCACTTTCGGTGGTTGTAAAGCCGAAAATTGTTCAGTGTGTGATAGAACGTGGACTGGTTCCTCCCGAGGCTTTTCGTCGGCAGCAGGAGGCACCAATTCCTGTGCAACTTCATGAAACTTTTCAAGAACTTTCGGAAAATGACACAAAGGCTGGATTAGGACTTGCTACTAGTAACTCACCATGATCAGAAGCAGTGGTGGCAATATAGAGGCATGCTCCCACTCATCCCACCAAAAAGATTTCATAAATTCTGGTGTGAACACTGATCAGAAGATGACATGATATTATATTATTGGAAATTAAACGTTGAGTTTTGATGGGCAGCTTTTCAGCTAAACAGGCATTTCAATTGTGAATTCAATTTTTAAAATGTGCACAAGATTGGTGATGTTTTTTTTATTTTATTACAATGTTAGGTTATCTTTGATTTTATTTTGTCTTTGACATTTTTTGTTTCATCTTGTTTGTTCTTGAAGGAAGACTGCTTGCTTCTCTCAAGCTTTTGTACTGCATAACTATCTGAATAGGCACTTCTGTTATAGTGATAACTCTCTGTGTAAGTGTTCATGTAGAGCTTGTGGCTTTTTTGAAATTTTTTATATTTATGATGCAGGATTAGATACAAGACCCTGATTGTAACCATTGTTCGCATTTTGTCAACAAATACATTTCATATGGTTGTAAGGATCACTAATTTATGTTCAAAGTAGACGTACAAAGAATTAAGCATTTTAAGAATGTCCATTTTGACACTGTTGCCTTATATCTTATTACATCTACAGGCCGGTATGAAGAAACCAAGCAGCACAAAGAGCATGGCAAAACGTTTTTCAAATCCATCGCCCAAAAACATCATGTCGGGGGTGTTACTTTCCCCAGGACCCGTGTCCACTTTGCAGGCTGTCCAAGGATTAAGCGGAGTATTTCACAACGCTGTCACAAAGCAGAAGTTTATGACGGCTGCTGGAAAGCTTCAGGCATCCAACCTTGGCTCCTTGGTCATTCTGGAAGGGATATCTCGTCAGTGCCACGTTTTCGTTAAACGAATGCCGCAGGAGGTCTTGGAGATAATCCAGAACGAGGGATTGTGCACGCAAGGAGAATACGAGCAACAATTTTTTGCGCCGCCGTCGAAAGCCATCAATGCCAAGATGAAGGAGCATTTGGTTAGAATGCAATTGGTTCCGATGACCCTGTTTCCCATTGATACTGGAAATCCTGTCAAAGAAGAACCACTGATGCCAATGTTTGAGTGATTCATGAAGCACAGTAATTTATTTAGTCATTATATTCAGAAAATACTGGCGTCAGTCTTAGTGGACATAGTTTGTATATACTTCGCTGTTTTGTCACAGAATATCTTGTATAAGTCTTAGTAGACAATTTTCATGGTAATTTTTTTGGACATGTGTCTATTATATTTGGCTGTGTTTTAATGATTTGTTTTGTTATTCAAGGTTAGGTACTTCAGAGTTATTTATTTGATTTTTGATTGAGTGCACATGAAAAAATAAAGAAATTGATTGAAATTTTAGTATGAGATGTGAAGAAACTGTTCTCTCACATCATATTGACAAGAGTATAGATATATATTAAATCCAGTAATAAAAACTGTTCAACATTTGGTTTCATCTTGCCCAGTTTTGCAAAAATTGTTTCCCTGATTTTAATCATTTTCAGCATGTCATTTTTTTGCATTTGAATACAATTTGCTTCTAAAAAGGTTGGTTTTTGGTTGGGGTTGTGATTCTTGCCATGTTCACTTCTTACCGTTTCATTTTAGTCAACAAGCTTGGTTTTTATTTGGTTATCTTTTGTCTCTTGTGTTAACCTGCAGGCTAAAAGAAGAAGCTTCAAAACAAGGGCGACCGGACAAGTGCGAAAGCGATTTCTGAACCCCAACCTGAAGAACATCAAATCGGGGATTCTACTCTCACCAGGACCAGTGTCCAATTATAAGTCTGTTCAGAACTTAAGTCGTGTCTTTCACAGCGCTGTGTCAAAACAGAAATTTGTAGATGGTGCTAAAAAGTTAGAGGAAGAAGGCTACGGGGTTCTTGTGTTTTTAGAATCGCACAATTTGTGTGCGTTTGTTAAGAATTCAGTGTCTGAAATGCAGACAGTTTTGAATCGGTTGGGCACCGATTTATGCACGTTTAGAGAGTATGAAGAGCGATATAATATGCCGCTTCCATTGACCGTTGATGCTAAAATAATTGATGGACTGAAGCACCAGGGATATCTTCGTGATGACGGGGGTGGAATACAAAATGTGTACAATACAGGACTCATTGATTATTTTGATAAGAACACTATTGATGCCAATTTGGAATTGTGATCATACTTCGGTAGTAAATTTGCTGAGGTTTTTTTTATGATGAACTCAAAATTGTAGTTCTAGTTTATTTGAAAGGTACTCTTGATTTGTTTTGCATTAATGTTAAGTATTTGCTGGCTTCTCTTTTGTTTTCTTGTCCTGATAAAAGGATAAAAATGTCAAATGTGTACAATACAGGACTCATTGATTATTTTGATAAGGACACTTTTGATGCCAATTTGGAATTGTGATCATACTCCGGAAGTGAGAGTTTTTTTATGATGAACTCAAAATTGTAATTCTAGTTAGTTTATTTGAAAGTTACCCTTGATTTGTTTTGCATTAATGTTAAGTATTTACTAGGTTCTCCTTGTTTTCTTCTGATAAAAGGATAAAAATGGGTATTGTATAGCTTTGAATTATCAGTTGTTTGGGAGTATTTTGCCAAAGATTCATCCAATATTGAAATAATGACTGATCTTGATATTCCGTAGTGAGGTCATAGAATTGTAGCTGAAAATTATTTTTCTGAGTCTAATGCATATATTGATACTAACAGGGGTTTTTTTGACAAAAATCACATGTAGACACAACAGTCAAAATGATATATCAAAATATACAAAATATAAGATGTGATGTGTTGCCCATTTTGCACTTTTGAACTGATCAAACGCCAATAGGAATCAATGAAATCTTATCTCCGTTTTGTGTTTTAATTCTACAGGACATGAAGAAACGAAACTTGGGCATGTTAAAAAATCGCTTCTCCAACCCATCTATGCGGGGCATTATGTCTGGTGTGATTCTTTCTCCAGGACCGATCGCGACCAAGGTTACAGTCCAGGGCGTAAGCAGAGTGTTCAACAACGCGGTGAACAAAGCAAAATTTTTGACAGCTGCTAATAAGCTTCAGGAAATGGGTTTTGGAACACTCTTAGATTTCTCAAATCCAAATGCACCTGGGCAGAAAACAACAGTTTTTATCAAGAAACCTCCTGAAGAAGTTGTAGGTATTGTTCAAATGAAAGGGAACAAGGATTTGTGCACATTGGAAGAATATGAAATGCGGTTCCGACTAGCGCCACCAGCAACTGTCAGCAAGAATTTACGTAAAGGACTTGTGACTGTTGGGCATGTACCTGCGCACTATTTCCCCGCAGAAGATATGAAGGACACAGCGCCAGATCCACAGGGAATGATGATACAGGATCCACACGGAATGGTGCCAAATCCACAAGGAATGGCCCAGAATCCAGCAGGAATGGCCCAGAATCCACAACAAGGTTTTTCAGATCTTCAAGAAGTGATGATGGATCCGCAATCTCAGTTTTACCAGTCACTTATTATGAAACAAGATCCAGATTTCATGCCATGATTCTGCTAATATGGCTTACTTTTAGCATGCATGACTTACTCTTGATGTATATAAAGTCTTGATTATTTGCTTTTGCCAACAATTTAGAAAGTCTAAATTTAACTGGTTACCTTAATAACCAATTTTTGACAAAGACACAAGTGTTTTTCAAATTGCTTTACATATATGCAAATTAGGCTGAGTGAAAGTAGTTTATATATTCTTGATGTAATTTAAACAGGTTTATTCAGGAAATGTTATGATACAGTTTGCTTCATCATGATATGATAAACGAAATGTAGGATGTACGATTTTTGGACACTGAAAATTCAGATGAAAAAGAACATGAATTGGGGTTTTGTAGCAGATTGCATTTATCTTTTATTGATATGAAACAATTCTTCAATTTGGTACTGAAAAATATTGAATTCTATGTTACCTAGGAAGAGACGCTCCTCAAGCTCTACTTTATGGATTAGAGGATTTTGATTTGTTTGTCAGGAATCATTCTTTTGACTGAAATTGTTTTAGAACAGTTGGGGTAGCAGATGTCCTTTCTTGTTAAGTAATTGTGTGGAATCAATGAAACAGTGTTTCCATTAGTTGTCTCATATTTTGTGTTAAATTGTTTTAATTTACATATGTGATATAGATATGGAATGGTTTGAAAAATGTGTTTGGTTGTTTTTTCGTTTCTATGCCCACAGGGTTTTAGTCTCATTTTGTTTGTTGTTTTATTTCCATGCACCCAGGGTTTTAAATCAAGAAGACAAGGCCTATTGGCAAATCGTTTCAACAACCCTTCAACCCGTGGAATTATGTCAGGCATTCTGCTATCACCAGGACCTATTGCCACCAAAGAAACCGTCAAAGGAGTGAGCCGAGTGTTCCACAACGCTGTCACCAAGGACCGATTCATCTCCGCTGCAACTAAATTACAAAATGCTGGTCTGGGAACCCTTGAAACCAATCTGAGATCAATCAAATGCAATGTTTTTGTGAAGCGAACACCAGAGGAAGTTTGGGATATGTTGGGGCAGACAGAGAATAAAGACATGTGTACTCCTGAAGAATATTTGATGCGTTTTCATCTGCCTCTTCCATCCTCCATGAAAAAAATAATGCAGGAAAATTTAGTTAGAGAAGGCCTTATCCCAGAAAGTTATTTTAAATTTATGGTACCAGAAAGACCTACTCCGGTAGCTTCTGTTCAATCGCTGAATGTGGCAAGTGATGAACATCAGAACATGGGTCAGTAAAATGAGGCATTTGATTTTCCCGTGTTGAGTTCTCTTTGTATGTTGCAAGGTTTGGCTTCTTTTTGTATTATTGCATTTTGAGAGTTTCTTTGAATTGAATGTTGGAATACGAGGAATTAGTGTTTTTCATATTCTTTTCAAATACGATGTTACGTTAACAACGCAATGTCAATTTTTTGAAAAGAAAATGAATAACACTACGATATTGTGTTAACAACGGCCTTAGTTGGTGTTATTGCACCTCATATACTTTAACAGAGGTCGTTTCCATACACACGTTATACCCTTTTGTTTCCTATCCAACAAATGCTTTCGTCAGAATTTTATTATGACATGAAGGGATTTTGCAACTCAAAAATAGTACAGGCTTCAGCTTTTCTCGCAATGACTTAATTCTTAAAAATTTGGCTTGACAGTAGGCTTGTGTTCACAGACTTTGGCATATGGTTCATTTCCATTTGGTTATGTTTTTATTTCTTGTTAACACAGACTTTGGTGTATGGTTCCTTTCCTTTAGTTTTTGTTTGAGTTTATGTTTTAATTTCCTGTTATCACAGACTTTGGAAAATGATGCCTTCCATTTTGGTTTTGATTGAGTGTTTTTTTTTTTATTTCTATGTATTTCCAGGATAACAAGAATCGATTCAGCAACCCATCTACAAGATGTATAATGACTGGGATTCTGCTTTCACCCGGACCTGTTTCCACCAAAGTTACCGTCAAAGGTCTAAGTCGAGTTTTCAACAATGCTGTGAATATATCCAAATTTCAAACCGCAGCTAAAAAGTTACAAGACAAAGGCCTAGGAACTTTAACATCATTATCACGGATCAAATCCAACAACATTTTCATCAAAGCATCCCCAGATGATGCTAGGCCTATTTTACAGATGCGAGAAAATTTTGACTTGTGCACTGCGTTGGAGTACGAAAAACGATACAAGAGCCCGTGTCCATCGACTATATCAGATAGTCTGAAAGAAAAACTTGTCCAGTCAGGTCTTATACCGGGACACTTGTTACATTTTACGAGTTCATCATCACAGCATCATCCTGTCGTGTCATCGGGTAGCCCTGTTGTGTCATCAGAACCACCACCTCAATTACTTGAAAGCTTATTGAAGCAAGATCCCCTGGAGATGCATGCAGAATTGTTCAATCAGTATGCCAGTTAAATCAAATTTGGAGCAAATTTGCTATAAATTACATGACTTGAAAACATATTTTAGCTCATTAGGTCCTCGATAGAAAGTCAGCATATTGTGTTGATAGAAAGTCAGCATATTGTGTTGATCTAAAATGTCAAGTTCCAGAAATTATACAACATGTTTTTAGAACTAGGTAACTTATGTGAAAGGCTGTTTTGAATTGGATTCTCTTGACAGCATACTAGATATAGAGCCCAATTCCTTGTATAGTTAGCTCTAAATTTCTATTTTAACATCTGAAAACCCAATTTATATAAATTTTAATGAAATTGTGATTGAAATTGTGATTGCAAGCTTCACAGCTAATTTGCCTGACG
>JXSR01S011400.1:22712-36919 GCA_000969725.1 Ophiothrix spiculata
GGGGGGGGGGGGTATGTGCAGCCCTCAAGACCCCCTTTTCACGCCTTGTCTGCCGTTCCCTAGACCTCCATTTCAAGCACAACATCACTAGACCCCCTTTTCAGAGTCAATCTTCCTTTCCCTAGACTAGGGTTTCAGATATCGGGGCCGCACACCCCAACCAAAACCAAAGTTGGGTACTCTGGTGTAGACCAAGATAAATAAATACAGAGGTTTTACAGGGTGAGTCAAATTAAAGTGTAATCAACGCAGGAATTTTTTTACAGAAAATCTGTTTATGTTTATCAAATTTAATTATACCTGATAAATAGCAAATTTAATCAGCTTTCATGAGAATTTAAGTTTGTTGGAATTGATCAATGCATTCATAAGTTACAGCCTTTTTAGTAAAGGTACCTGATTTTGATGTCGAACAAATTTGCTTCAACATGAACTCTTTACTGTACAGCAGTGGTTATATTAATATCTTATTGATTGTCCACTGATGAACTTGACGCTGCATTCAAAATGTTAAACGGGCACGCATTATGCAGAGATACTGAAAAAGATTCAACGATGCAGATCAAGGTACTGATGGTCATTTCAGATATCAGTGCACAATCTTGACAACCAGGAGATAAATAGTGGCGCATCAATGTAGCAAACGCACTGGCATTTTGTTGCAATTATTAAAGTATCATCAGGCTCATAATCCGGTTGAAGATGGCTGTCTGTTTTGTCTGTAATTTACGGATGCCAACAATGTCCAATCACCTCAAGCTATTTAAAATATTGTTTATAAGCTAAAGATCACGCAACTCTTTGTAACAGAAACAAAGAAGGTTCTTGAAGATCCTGATCCGGCAACCGAATTAGAAGATCTTTTTTGAAAGATTCTGAACATTACCCCAAGAGTCAACCCGCTACCCGATATTTCACAGTAGACATTAAACAGCCTATTGTTTTTATTGTTATTTTATTTCCATAGGCGTTCCTATCATAAGAGTTGAAAGAGACAACAGCCTTTGTTACCAGTACTGACGTAAACAAAATAACGTAGTTTGTTCGCTGTTCAAATTGGGTACCTCCACTCAAATGACTATAACTTTAGAATGC
This sequence comes from Ophiothrix spiculata, assembly GCA_000969725.1. Taxonomy (NCBI): domain Eukaryota; kingdom Metazoa; phylum Echinodermata; class Ophiuroidea; order Amphilepidida; family Ophiotrichidae; genus Ophiothrix; species Ophiothrix spiculata. The sequence continues at coordinate 23,808 of JXSR01S011400.1, forward strand.
TTTGTCCGATTTCAACACAATACATTTTCTATGAAAACTAATGAAATATAGCCGAAAACATACTCGGCCTCCAAACAAAATTTTTGCTACCAAACATTTGGTTGTGACGTCCAAATGACAAGTGACTCCAAACAAAGTAACTTCAACACCGAGTTGAGACCAAATAAAATTTCGCGCTAGATTGCTATTTAATTGCCATATACATTGGACCAAATGTTTGCTACCCGTTCATACTTTAAGTTCGATGGCAAATATTTGGTGACGTCACGACCAAATGTTTTGTAGGAAAAATTTTGTTTGGAGGCCGAGTATGAATTCGCCTTATGACATCTCATACAGGAACAATTTTTCAAAAGAATAAAAGGAACTGGTTATAAAAAATCACCGATTATATTACACTTTATTTTGACTCACCCTGTATACTGCTCTATATGCCTCCCTGATTTGTAATTCCATACAGCCTCAGCACACTTTTCAAGTGTTCTCTGACCACTGTGGCTCAAGTTTGTGCTTTCTGTGCCCCAAACATCATTTCAGGTTCTGTGGCAGCCTCTAGGGGCACTGAACATTAATTAGCTAACATATATGAACCATCGCTGGCAGAGTATCAGAAATGGTCACCACTGTTCCCCGCAGGGTTTTGGTTTTGCGCCAAAGACGACATCAAAGAATTAATAGCTCGCAGTCCCCAATGACGGACAGATTTTAGACTGCATTTTAACAAAGCGCATTTTCACATTTATACCATGGCAATTTGCAATGAAATTAACCATGTTTTTGGGGAAAGAACTTCAAAGTGACAAATTTGTGGTCAAGAATTCCCACTCATAATCCCGAAGGGCCACTTCCCTTATTATCATGTTGTACACATGCGTGAACAAAAAACACAGAAAAAGGGATCATTTTTCCTGACCAACATGGAAAACGCTGCTCGCGTTTAGGGGTTTAAAAACACTGTTTTTCAGCAAAGTGTGTGTTTTTAAAAATAAAACAACACAATTTCCACAAAAGGGGTGTTTTCCAAAATTTGAAGAAAAATTTCAACATTTATGGGGTAAAATTTCTAGTAAAATTGAATGTTAATCCTTGCTTATTGGTATTTCTTCAAGAAAAGCTAAAACTTGTTTAGGGTGTATTTTGTAAATGCATGTTCATGCATGTGTACATCAATATAGTTGAGTGGACCCCTAGCCCTTGTTTCGGGCTGTAATATTGTTCAATTTAATGTATACCATGTCTGGTACTCGGGCAATGCACTGGTGATGTGGGCGCTGCCCGGGCTCATTGCTGGGTCCGTGGGAGGGGAAATCAGGGGAACGATTCTAGTTCTAGTGGACCCCAGGCTTATAACTGTTTGATCCCCTGCCTGAGATCCTGGTTTTTATGCAAGCTCATTTTCACATTTTTACCATGGCAATTTGCAACTCAAATTGACCTAATCTCTGCAGTTACCATTGGAAACAGAGGAATTGCACACACACACTTAAACTTGAGATGAAATTTGTATGGGATGAGTAGGCCACAAGAAGATATCAGGACCTTCCCATCATGCCTCGTTTCCAATGGGATTTTTGTGCAGGATTTAATGAGAGTGTTTAGGGATGAAACTTAGCAGACCTCAACCAAAATTTGCATTTATGTCTGTCATCCCTAAACCCTCTTGTCACAACCCATACAAAAAATCCCATTGGAAGCGAGGCATGGGAAGGTCCTGATGTCTTTTTTGGGGTAGGCGTAATATTTCACATTGTCAATCAGCATATCATTTGTGCATTACAAATTGTCATTTTGTCCCTTTAAATTATGAAACCAAGAGTGCAATTTTGAAAGACAAACCTACAGATAGAAGACTATTAGGCACTTCGCTTTTAATATTTAGTTTCCTGTTGCCCCCCCCCCCCCCCCCAAATATCTAAAATTCCTACGTAATTTATTATTTGAGATGGCTTAATTATTTGGTAAAGACCAAAAGCAAAGTATTTATCACTCAAAATACAAGGCATCTCCCAAATAAAACAGTTTCAATGGGGTGGGTGCATGGCACATATTAAAGTAATAATGAAAATATTGGCTTTGCATACTCAAAATGCTTGTTTTGCTCATGGCAAATAATTTTTGACATTTTCATCGTCCAAAATTGAAACTTGAAAATGGATAAAAATGTAGTCCATCATGTTTTTGTGTTTAATATGCATAGAAAAACACAAAAACACTAGTATGTGATTTGTTGTACTGTATAAATAATATGTCAATTGAATTGTCTCACACATTTTGATCCTAGAAAGCTTTCAAGTAATGAATAATGAAAAGTGACCGGCTCTTTATTTTAAAAGCTGCAACAGGAAACTAAACATTTATTGCAAAGGGCCTTAAAGTTTTATGTTTTTTCTCTTTCAGACGGGTACCTGTGCGCTGTTTTTCGCAGCTCAAGGAGGATATATAGATATAGTGAACGAATTACTAGGAAGGGGTGCATCAGTAGACTTAGCCAGTCAGGTAAGAACTAAGGTTGTTGTCACAAAGTGTTTTCATGGTCAACAATTGACTTATCTCAAAATCCTGACGTCGAAAAATTGTCAACAAATATTTCATCAAGTAGTTTTACCCACTGCTCATTGAAAAACAAAGAGTTGATTTACATGAGCCCGGGGGGAGGGGGTTCTTCAAAAAATTTTGTTGGGTATGTGCCTGCCGGACTTTGAAAAACTGACCACCTCTTTACCTATTTTTGGCTCAAAAACTCACCCATCAATATACCAATTTTGATTATACCAACTTTACTCAATTGGGTGGGGTTTTTTTGCAAATTTTCCCCAAAAGCACCCAATTTATGAAAATTGGTAAATTGGGTGCTTTCATCTGAGACGAAAACCACCCGATCGCTATACTAAATCTCTGAAAAACCCACCCCAAAAGGCTGACACATATATGTATACTTTGTCAGTGTAAGTAACCCTCCCCCTAGGTGCATGAGAAGCATTGAAAAGCATGTGATGGAATTTGATTTGTCACCATGATTGGGAAGAAGCTTGTGATAATTGTTAATAAAATAATCACAAAATCATCATATTTTCAAATAAAGAATACAAAACAGACAACAATTGTTTAGTTTTGGCCAATATTTATACAGTAGAAACTCATTATAACGAAGTTGCTGGGGACAGACAAATTACTTCTTTATATCCAGACTTCGTTATATCAGGATTTTTAAAACAATAAAAAATAAAAGAAATTGTAAAATGGTCCAGGAAAATTACTACTTTATAACAGGGCTTTTCTCATATCAGATTTCGTTATAATGAGTTTCTACTGTATATTTATTATGAAAATCGTGCCAAACAAATTCCGGTAAATGCAGCAAGACCATACCAGCATAGCCTTTATTTTTATGAAAGAAAAAAAACTTTGACCTGATGGATGACGTCATAACAATTGAGCCCGTCTCTTGAAGTAGCAACAGTGACAGTGACGAAATAGTGTTTTGAGAATATATGCTGTTCCCAGGGTTCTGTTAGGCTGCGATTGCATAGAAGTATTTGCTATACGCTCCAGAGAAGGTACTCATGTTTGAAATTGACAGGCGATTATCCCCGTCAGTAAGAATATGAGTGCCTCTATTCACGTTTTAGTGAAAATCGTATACTATATACTTCTATGTGATCGCAGCTTAACGTACAGACAAACTAATATTTCAAACCTGGTGGCTATAATGTATCTCCCTTTGGAGGCGGGGTTTGGTGGATGGGTCCTGGTGTCTTCTTTTGACTCGGTTGATATTACTTTGACTATTTAATTTCACTGCTTATATCTATATTAAATGATAGCCAGAGCCATTGTCAACATATTGTCTGTCTCACATGTCCTGTCCAGTCTTGTCTTGCACCCTGTAGATGATGTCTCTCTTATTTTTGTCCTTGTCTTCGCACTTTCACCGTAATTATTAAGTAACTTAATATACATTGTAGGGTGGCCCTATCATTTTGCGAGCTCTGCTCTATTTAGGGTTCAGCCCATCATTGCCGTATACTTACGTGTTTTGTGTTTGATTTTATATGATGAAATAAATGAAACTGAAACATCAAACCGTTACTTTCACAGCATCAATCATCTTATAGTGTTTCATTTTATACCCTAGGGCTATATATTTTCCTGACAGACAGACAGACAAACAAATATTTCAAACCCATGGCTATAATGTACATCAAACATTTATTTATTTCATCTGCAGGCATGTCAAATTATGGGTAGGAACTTATGACGCAGAGTTTATATGAAAATGTGTAACCATAATCAATTGTACACAATAACATATAGGCAGCTTCTGAAATACAAAATTGTGTTACTAATATTGAATCAGCAATCCATAGTTATAATTCATTAAGCATTAAAGCAATACTATAAAGTGTTAAAAATGAAGCGCCCCCTCTCACCAATGACTTTTGATTTTTTTGGGCTTATTGGGTTTGTTTTTGGTAGATATGAATACCCTCCAAACGATTTCCACATGTATTATTATAGAAAAGCATGCAAGTGCTTTTTATCGATTTTTTGGTGGCAAAACAATTTTTTCACAAAATACACTCTAAACGCTTTTAGATAGTCACATTCCTCCATTTTATGCTGTTTTTACCATAAACCATTTTTGATCAAAATCTTATAGTATTGCTTTAATCATATTTAGTCATTTAGTATAGTGAAAATCGTATACTATATACTTGTATGTGATCGCAGCCTAACGTACAGACAAACAAATATTTAAAACCTGATGGCTATAATGTACATCAAACCCTTACTTTCACAGCATCAATCATCTTATAGTGTTTCATCTTATACCCTAGGGCTATATATTTTCCTGACAGACAGACAGACAAACAAATATTTCAAACCCATGGCTATAATGTACATCAAACCCTTCAGCTTTTCTTACTTCACAGCATGTTCAATCATCTTATAGTGTTTCATTTTAAACCCTAGGGCTATTAATGTCTCTGTCAGACATACATACAAATATGTTTAAAATCTTATCACTGCTATGCATCAAAATGTCATATATTGTATGTATCTTTGAATCGTTGAGTCACTGAGGAAACTCGCACATCGATATTTTTTTGAAATGAAAAAAAAAGATGATACAGATTGAAATTCAGCGAAATTAAGGGCTACTAGTACTATCAAGCTAGGAAAAATTCAACTCAGCTGTAAAGACTCCCAGGGGGCACCCAACTTTGGTTTTGGTAGGGGTGTGCAGCCCCGATATCTGAAACCCTAGTCTAGGGAACGGAAGATTGACTCTGAAAAGGGGATCTAGAGAACTGAAGGGACCAAAAAATGACCCTTCAGAACTAGTTTTTTGGGAAAAATTTGGGCTCTGGGAGCAAACTTTTTCGAAATTTTTCCTCAAATGGGGATCTTGGGAACTAAATTTCAAAAAATAAGGCTAGGAAACTGAATTTTTTTTTGAAAATAATGCTTGCGAACTAAAGGTTGTGCTTGAAATGGGGGTCTAGGGAGCGGCAGACAAGGCATGAAAAAGGGGTCTTGAGGGCCGCATATACCCGTATCACCTTTCCAGGTCAATGCCCCCCCCCCCCCGGGATAAAGACTATTGTGGATGAAAAAGAGAGTGGCCTATATTACTTGTAAAATTGAGCAATCATTCAGATCCTAAAGAGTCTCGAGACTAAAAGATTTGACCCGGCAAGGGGGTGGCAGGAATTGATGCTGTTGTTGCCACATGCCCATCATGTGGCAACCTCAGCATAAAATCAACAGGCTTTCGGTGTTGGATTTTATAGAAAAGGGGTCATTCATTGTGAAGATCAAATGCAGGTCTTTTAGTGTAAAGATTGATAATTGGTTGTGCATAATTGTGCACTGAAATCCCCAGCTCTTGCACAAAGCCTAGTTATTTGTTAGCACTAAGCGCCACAGCCTCACTGCTTAGGCACTATTAATGGTTTGATCATTGGATTTTATTTGGTCATTGGAATTACTAGACAGAGGGGAGGTTGATCAGTGGTGGGGGTTGGTTGTGGGATCTGGGCAAGATCTATGATATCCCCAGCTCCCAGCAGAAATCTGGACAAGGAATAAAGATAACTGCAGTTTAGATCATTTTCTTCATTGTGTCACAGGCTAGGATGAATGATATTAGACACAGGATAGAAAATTAGGGGTCATTAAGTGTGAGCCTTTGAAAAAATAGGGCATTGGTTGTGAAAAAAATGCGGTCATTGGGTATCAGCTTAGTGATGAAAAAGGATGTCTATTAACTGGCAGTTGCTATCCACCAACATATGGGAGTGTCCCCCAAGAAATTGACACCCTATTTTCCATTTTATAGATCTCTCACACATAGGCATATTAGGGCGGTTAAAGGAGCATGGTTTGATTGCTTCAATTTTTTTTCAAAGTTTGAGATTTTGGTACCATTACTCATATTTTTATCATAATCCATGTGGAGATAAAAACTCCAAGTCATATGTTCCTACCCATAATTTCTACACGCCTGCAGATGAAATAAATTGATATTTTTCTGATACTTTTTGGCACACCAACCAAGTCTCATCGATTTGAAGTCACGATTGTATCAAATTCTCCAACAAGCATCACCGATTTGCAAAGAACAGATGATTTAAAAAAAAAATTACCTCTGAATTCAATTCTGGCTAATTCCTGAACGACATACTAAGGGTCTAACCACACAAACCATGAATACACACTGTGAGTAGCCGGGATCAATAATACAAGGATTTGCTCCACAGCGCGGGCTATTAAATTCAACGTTAAGGTACACGATAGCATTATTGACCCGTTGAATACTGTATAACAGTACTCATTTGATACTGATAATGGTTCTCTGCGTGTAATTGATCAATTCGCAACAATTGAATTCAGAGGTAATTTTTTAAAATTGACCATTCTCTACGAATCGGTGTTGCGTGTTAAAGAATTTGTTACATTTTGACTACACATTGATAAGACTTGGTTGGTGTGCCAAAAATTATCAGGAAAACATTTATTTATTTCATCTGCAGGCATGTCAAATCATGGGTAGGAACTTGTGACGCAGAGTTTATATGAAAATGTGTAACCATAATCAATTGTGCACAATAACATATAGGCAGCTCTGAAATACAAAATTGCCTGTAAAATCAAAACTAGCAAATAAAAGGGGCATCATCACTTGTACATTGTACTCTTGAAAAATTCACAATTTTCTAAAATTAAATTTGATTCGCAGCCTGAAAGTCTATTTTCAAAATCAATCTGTCTGATTTAATCTTCAAATTTCTTGTATTATTTGTATAAGAAATTTTAATGCCATATAATATTTGCTTTAATGTGTTGCTAATATTGAATCAGCAATCCATAGTTCTAAATAATTAAGCATTAATCATATTTAGTCATGTGAGTGCAAGAAAGTAACAATTACGATAGCTGCCATTTTCGTGAAGTTACATTACGGTACATATTATTCAAACTGCCCAGTCTTGGGTTAGTGGCTCCTCAAAACACTTGGTTCTTCAAGTGACAGTAAAGAACCAGACCTACTAGCCACTGACATATGGGAGAGAAATTTTGGGATTTTTGTCGCACTCTGAATGACAAGGTGTTGAACGAAAGTACCATAATAGCAGCCATAGCAGATACAACTTTCTTGCACCCACATGACAAATTTTAGCCATGCCCTTGACTTTGAAATGCTGGTAGCATTTGAGATACAGTAGTCATACTGTGTTTGACATGTTCACAGCTAAATTAAAATTAAATGATGAGTCAATTAATGACAGACCGCGAAATATCCTTATCAAATTCTGTAACACTTATTTATGGTCTGTAAGTAGAGCAACATTTTATCTTATGTACAATATGTGCTTTAGGGTATGAGGAATCCATATGCTCAGGAAAATGTGAATCCTAACTATTTTTCAATCATGAAAAGATAAATAATTTCCACTGCCTTTGCGGGGACTCGAACCATGGATTTATGGTGGGGGTTAGTCATGCATTACGAAGCGAGAGATCTACCGCTGAGCTATCAAGGCAGCTTTGAGATTGTGAACTAAAATCTAAAACATAAACATTAGAATGCCGTATTTTACTTTTGTTTACATAAAAAATGCAATTTTTGCCTCATTGGAATGCTCAATTTGTAAGTAAATTATGCGAATGCGTATATCAGACAAAATGTAGATAATGTAGATACTTAGAACAGGCAATTCACAGCTCAAACAGGGCAAACTCAGAGTCGTAATTCACGTCCGGATTTTCGGGCAAAACAACGCGGGTTTGTTACATTATCATTCAAAATCAACTCAGCATATTTATAAAATATTGTTTGTAATTCAATAAGAAGTATCAAGCCTACAATCTGTCAAAATTTGAAACCAGTCGAATTGTTCGAACATCATGAAATTATGAGGTTTCGGCGAAAAAGGGTCAACTTTTTCGAAGTAGTCTTTAGGCGTCATTTTGACCTTGATAATGGACGTGAAATCATTAGTAAAGTGCCATGTATAAACTAGAGACTTTATTTAATATGTACGCCAAAAATTGTGATATTCTGATAGGTGTAAGTAGGTAAAAACTTGCAGTAAACATGACATTCAGCCGAGTGAGACGTTTTTAGGGACTGTAGCCTTAATAGAATAATTTAAAACAAGCAGAAGTCAGCATTTTAATAAATTATATATTTGCAAAAATCATTAAAATGTTTGTGTGAATTTCAAGATTTGGCAGTTACAGGATACAAAACAAATATAATTACTTCAACCTGATTTAAAATTTTAAGATTTAAATTTTTCAAAGAAAATTTGAAAGTAGCTATTTGTTATCAATATAAGAGCTAATTAAATTTAGACTGTCTTCTGTAGATAACATGAAACAAGCAAACAACATTACCCATATTCCAAGATGTTGATTTGCACAGCTGTTTCAAAACAGGAACTAAAACCTAATTGTCAAAATTGAGTTTCGAATTCTTGACACTTCTAACTAAAGTACCTTGAGGATATAAAGTTTTAATTAATATTTGAAAGACTTTTATCGATATTATAAAATTGAGAGTGAAATAAATAAAACACAAGAAAACATGGAAAACTTATTCACTTTATCTAATGTGTTATTTAAAAAAAAAACATGATGCCTACCTATATTATGGTGATACTGTATGATATAGCCCTTAAGAATTTGACCCTAATGTTCTATGACCAAGGAAACTGATGAGATGGGATAGCCAGCTGCGAACCTTAACATTTTCAGTTTCATGAAGTAATGTACACATCGGTACACTTCTGCCAGTAGCTGTGTAATGATGCCTCTACATGTAATTACAAGGAATTTGATTTTCTTGTTTATCTTCAAATTGATACATGACAGGCTGTTTTCAATCTCAGACTGTGTTGACACTCGGTTGTAATTTATTCATCAGGTACATTCATATTTAGCTCTGATTCAAGCCATCATCAAGCCCCGTGTCAAGCTTCCTATTTTTAGATATCCCAAAGTAGTAAGAGTAAGGTTCAGAGTTTGAATCTTCTCTCAAATTACTAAAATCTTTTGGACATAAATCATTAAAACAAATGTTTATATTTTGGATAACATCGAAATCCTTTTCTCTTTTTCATTTCCGGGCATTGTCTTGTGTTTTCATGTTTCTCTTTGTATCATTTTTTTCTCAAATTTTTTGACTTTAAGTTTGTATTTCTTAGGGCATAATCGTTTTCAGGCCTAATTGGCCTTTTGATTATGTCCGCAATATCATTGTGTGTTTTTTATAAATGTGTTTATGTATATATGTATTTATATGTTGATATTGAAATAAATCAGAATCAGAATCAGAAAAAAATCAGAATGAATCTACAATGAAATTTTGCGACTGTGTAGTTCAGCTGAGGATACACATTTTAACCTGATTCAGTACAAGTGACAAAGTGGTGTTGTTTAATTAATTGAATCATCACTGCTTGAAAGTTAATTAACCCTTAAAACTTGATATGCATGCATGAAATTTACAGATGGTATCATATTATTTGAATTAGGGGCACACTACTTACTGTAAACTTCTTTTTGATACACCCTGTATGGCATAGAATGATTTGACCCGAATGTTCTATGACCAATGAAGCTGAGATGTGATAGAGCCAGGTGGGAACTCATGAAGTGATCTCGTACATTAAATGTACAGTTTCGCTTCTAACTATCTAATATTGCCTCAAATTGGAAGAAATTTGATTTCTTGTTTATCTTTTATTTGATACATGAGACTGTTTTCAATCACAGACTATCTTGACACATTGGGTAGGCCCTAGTTATTTATTCATCAGATACATTCCTATACATGTATACTCAAGCCATTGTCAAACCACCTATTTTAGATGCACCAAAGTCATAAGATCTGTCATATATTGACATCTCTTTGAATTTCATAATTTATATCTACAGTGAAATTTTGCGACTGTGTAGTTCAGCTGAGGACACACATTTAAATCAACCTGATTCAGTACAAGTGGCAAAGTCACGTTGTTTAATTAATTGAATCATCACTGCATGAAAGTTAATTAACCCTTAAACTTGATTAACTGATTAACTGAATCATTGACTGCTGTGCACATGTTGACTATAATGATAACATCTGCAATTTTAGTCCTATTTGTTTGGAGACAAAAATACATCATGATTAAAATATTACATTTTTAAAAATTAATCTATTTAATCGCAGGGGGTGCTCATTACGAAAAAATAATGTACGCCCATCCATTATGAGACGATAGATGACAGGCAAAACAAGAAATCGCCATCTTTTATTCTCATTCTTGGTCACAAATTTGAGTCATTTATAATCCAAAAATGATGTAAATTATTGCCCAAAACTATAAACATCATCATTGGAAAAACGTACACCCCTATCCAACCATGAAATATTCCAAACCCAGTAAAGCTGTTCGCGCCGGATGTGCGTATACCTGCATCGCGCCGTGATTTTGAACGCGAGGCTTCAATGCGTTTCATGCTGAACGCTCTGTCATTTATCATCTCATAATGGATGGCCAAAATTCCTTATTAGGAAGTAAAATTGCACCCAGTGACTAAGAATTGAAAACAAATGTTTGGAATTTTTCAGCATACGTTTATGTTGTTCTCTTTTTATTAAGGTAGAAAAGAGGTGAGGTTTTCATCACATCAGAATCATGAATTGCACTTTTTAATAAGGCATTCAAATCATATCATATTGCTACATGTATCCATTAAATGTGAGTGCCTGGGCTAGCAGCTGGCATAGCGATTGTCAACTTATCCCTTTTAGTGTGCTTGTATTGATCCAAGATGTCACTATCAGCGTTATCTAAACAAACAAGAGTCGCAGGTGATGCGGCAACCAGGCCTGTGAAATCCAATTTATTACCGTCAAGAAAAGAGTTGACTTAGATTGAATCTGTTATAGCGCTAAGTGTCAGATACAGAGGGATGTAGTACGAGGAAGGTAGATAGAGAGAGAGTTTCTTGGGGGAATTAAAGGTGGATTTAATGCTTCTGTTAAAACTTACTTTTAAGCAAGATTATAGGTTGACTTTAAAACCCATCTTAATGGATCTTGACACGATTTCAATGTCCTAAACAAGGATTTAAAAAGGTTTACCGTTGGTAGATGTTGACTGCACATTCAGTTGCTGTCTTTTAACTCTATGTGATATGGATAGATGTTGGTTTAATGACAGTTTCAACGTGAAAAACATCAAAAATTTAAAAGAATCCATTAAAAAGGAAAGCGGAGTCTTAATATTTGAATGATTTAGCTCAATCTTTAACATCTTTTTAGCATATTTGCAACAACAACAAAATTGGTGCGGCACCAAAAAGTGAGGAGGGAGGGGACGAGAAACAACTTTATTTTTTATGCGACCTTAACATACATTTTCTCAGTTTAAGGTTTTCTGTTATGACATATTTTGAAGAATTGTAAATCTACCTCTGAGTGTCATATAAATTTGAAACAAGTGTCATTTTACAGCTGAAGGTGTGCTCTTGTTTTGAATCTGTAATAAAACAATTTTTACTAGCCTCGAAATATACCCCTTTTTAAATATTTTGTGTTGTTTTTGAAACCATACTGTACCTCGTACCTCTCCGGAGTGAACCATGAATTTTGATTAGAAAAGCAAGGAGGTATAGAAGGGGCTAAGAGAGGTTTTAGGTGCAAGTGTGTACATGCAGTAATGCAAAGGTATTTCATTGAGTAGAAAATCCAGGCTCAAATTTTATGGAAGCATAGCAAATAAAAGGCCATGTCCCTGATGTCGTCTTCTTTCTAAAGAGCCTTTCAGGATTTGTAAACATTCAGTGTCTATTTGGCAACAATTTTAATAAGGGGGATAGCACGTTACTCAATTTTACGTTTTTGCAAGTTTATTTTAAGTGCTTAAAGTAAATAAAATAATACATTTCCAGAAAGGAATTTTCACAAGGAACATGATGGTGATGTTGAGTTTTGACCAAAAATCATAGTTTTTGAGAAAATCACAAAAAACACATTTTTGGGCCATTTGGGCTTAAAGTAAATAAAATTATACATTTCCAGAAAGGAATTTTCACAAGGAACATGATGGTGATGTTGAGTTTTGACCAAAAATCATAGTTTTTGAGAAAATCACAAAAAACAAATTTTTTGGCCATTTGGGCTTCCAGACAAGCTAAAAATAACAATTTGTTAAACAATTACTTCTGAATTGGAATTTTAATTTAAAACACCCATTCAGATGTTGTGTCATTTTATTTTTGAGGATTTTGACAAATTGTTTGAATTTCATGCCAAATAAGGTCAAAAAATTACCAAAAATGAAAAAAAGTGATTTTTTGACCTTATTTGGCATGAAAATCAAAACATTGGCCAAATCCTAAACAATAAAAATGACACAACATCTGAGTGGGTGTTTTAAATTGAATTTCCCATTTTTGCACCCTTTGTAATTTCATAATTTGTGGGAACATTTCCAGGTCATTTATGCCATGGGTATCTTTGAATCATATGTGTACCGCCGCGGCAAAAGGGTCCAGTTGTCGGCTCGTACATGTTGCTCCTTGTAGCATATCTAATGTATGGTATTTGTATA
>JXSR01S011400.1:37404-71433 GCA_000969725.1 Ophiothrix spiculata
TGGTGATGAAAAATCAATACTCCACCAAATTTTCTTTGCTTGGTGATTTTCAACACCAATCATCCGTTATTGATTAGAAGATGCATTGGAATTAATGTAATAACAAAGACTTGTTGCACCAAATGTTTGATAGCTCAAAATAGTATGTTTTCACCTTTACTAGTGTATCTTTAACATCCCTGCTATTGCTGTTTGTTTGATATGTAAAAATTATTGCTTCAAATTGTGAAAATACCATCACAATCTTAGATGCTATCTACAGCGAGATTCAGAGGAGAATCATTTGGAACTCAGAATTAGACCACTGAGGACGGTGATGGGTATCACCGAAACATTCGGAATAAAAAGTAATTATTGCTGCTCACTTATAAATCATCATTGATGAATTCTATCAATGTATAAGAATTTTCATTCGCATTTATGCAAGGGTCAGTTTGAATCTTGAACACAACCCTTCTCAAGGCCTCGCCTTTTTTCATCCAAACAAATTGATTCATAGACATAGGTTAAAACTTCACCCCTATTGCACCTGATTTCAAAAAATGTACGACAAGAATTCACTTGATTGACCAATTTGTTAGTTCAAGCTTCACCCATTGAATTTTTTCTTAGGTGAAGCTTCACTTTTCATATTTTTGCACACAACAAGCTTCACCTTCACTTTCAATATGACCACAATCATCATGACTGTGAAAAAGACAACATCAGTCTCTGTTAAAGCACTTCTTTGACGCTTTAAGTACTTCCGTAAAAGCAAGAATGTCAATATTGTGGATGTTGTATCAGATATTACAAGCGTAGCTAGCGACAATGCTCTTTTGTCCAGGATTTTCAAAGATAGTAGCACTGATATTACAACACTGTATCGACATTATCCATGGAAGTGATTCAAAGAAAGAAAGAAAGAATTCTTTAGGCTAATTGCCAAGGATAACCCAAGAAAGCCTCTAATGAAGCTTATTTCAATTGGGGTCCTAGATCTTTCTTAATATTCAGTTTTAGTACAGGAGGAAAACCGGAGGACCTGGAGAAAAACCTGCGGAAGCGAGCATGGACTGAAAACCAAATGCACATAAGGCGCCGGGCGCGGGACTCGAACCCGGGACCTCATTGGTGCAAAGCGAGGGAAATACCGCTACACTAACCCCTCTTCAATATCACCTCACCATCAAACATTAAATACCTGTCCAAGCTCCACTCCTTTCCCAATTGTATTAGATAAAGCTTCACAAAAGTTATTTACATGAACACCAAGACATCACAATAATAAAAAAAATATTGACCTCAAGCTTCGACGTCGATTTGATGTCATTGTAGCGTCGAGCCTTGTGTGAGGAGGGTTATTCAAGATTCTAACTGACCCTTGCATTAAAATGTGTTTTGTTTGTTCCAGGATGGTGCTACTCCATTATTTATAGCCAGTCAGAATGGACATTGGAATGTACTAAAATATCTCATCTCTCAGGATGCAGATGTCAACCAGACTAGACAAGTATGTATGCCTAAACGTAGAGGGGATGAGATAAATTACAATCAAAATGATTAGGGGTCACTTCAAAACTCAACCGGCGGTTGCCTGCCGGTTCTTGCCGGTTCTGGGCGGTTTAACCAGAATAAACAATCGCCAACCGCCCAGAACCGGCAGACAACCGCCAGTTGTTTTGAAGCCGCCCCTTATGTTAGATATGTTGTTAAGACCAAAAAAACCCCAAGGTTTGTCTCAGAAACCATTTGCAAAAATGCTATGCGGTATGCGATTTTTTATTATTTTATTTTTTTAGGAAATTAGCTATGTGGTATGCAATATTTTTTTTTTTATTTTTTTTAATGCTTTAAAATTTTGATCGCCCAACTTACGAGTGTGAAGTGCCCAGTTTGTGATTATTGACTATTGAGTATCGCCCAACTCTAATGTTGTTATTACAAGTCGATGTATCGCCGATACAAACATCCAGTACACGATAGTTTTATAATAAATGACAGTTATCTGCAAGTTATACTACCGTATTCGTTCTAATTAGCGCCCAGGGCGCTTAACAAAGTCATTTTGGGTGGGCGCTTATTTTTTTGACATGTGTTTTGTACGGATCACTCACGATATTCATTAATTCATTTACTTGAAGGCCGTACTTGCACATGTTAAGCTTAAGAATGTTACCTGTTCACAGTTGAGACCATAATATAATATCTTGAATAATAATCCAAGCTTTTTCACTGTTTGATCTAATAACTAAGCCAATCATTGCTTTTTTGTGACTTCAATTTCATGTATATTTGATGAAGAATACTTAATTCTCTAATTTTGGAATTCAAAAACTCAAGGGTGGGCGCTTATTGGAGCACGGGCGCCTATTAGAACGAATACGGTACTAGCCTTCATTATTTATAAGTTTCTAAGTACGGTCCGGCCAGTTTTAACTATGGGAAGTTTTGACAGTTAAAATAAAACGTAAAATTCAAGGTAAATTCGCAACAGCAAATGACAGCAACCCGGATGGCGGTCGATCGCTAGATTACTTTCGATTAAAAAAGAGAGAGAGAGAGACTAGCGCGTAGCTCTACGCGCTAAATTCATTTTCACATAAAATGCGTGCAGGTTTCTGAGACAAACCTTTTTTTTTTGGCCTAAACGTAGACCAGTGTTCCTGCTATGGCCTTGTGGCACAACATTGGCACAGGTCTCTGAAAATTTGCAAGAAAGGTGCTTTATTTGGGTAATTTTCAGCCTCATCTCCTGTTTTGGTACAAGCATCTCTCCAGCTTTGTCAGAATTGCTTGAATTTGCACAAAACCCTTATTGAGAATTTTTGTAGGAGTATCCAGCCCACGTGTAAAAACATACAAATTTTATCAACTAGGTAATCATGGAACTGATCTTGTCAACATATACGCTGGTCCCCGGCCTCTTATGTCTTCAACAAATCCACACTGACATAAGACGCAGGTATCCGCTAATGAATCTAAGCACTTGATTGGCCCGTGCCCCGAAGGCATTTGTTTTCCACGTCAAACACACAACATGCGTGACGCATTGGTGATTGCGCGAATGCTCGTAAAGCTGAATTCATACTAAAAACGCAATGCGTTGCGTTTCCAATAATTTTCACCGCAAACGGCACCGCAAATTCACACTCAAAACGCAAACAGACTGCGGCAGCCGATGACATGAAAAGTTGAGCTTACCTCAACTCGTTTTGCAGTGCCGCATTCGGTGTTGCGTTTTGATATCGATTGATCGGAACTCCTCAAATCTTTCACTGCACATGCTCGGTGCGACGTGCGTTTGCGTCGAGTATGAATTCAGCTTAACGCGTTGTTAAACACAGGGCGCCATGCAGAGGTCGCGCATGTAAACATCGCCATATTGTCAACCTCTTCACCAAAGCCTTCCAATCACGAACGTTTGCCGTGTAGTTTGATAGGGCGAGTGAGCTGTCAAGTTGTGTAATTCTACTGGTCAAAATTTTGACTAATTTTGATCAGCCAATCCCTGCGGTGATGGGCAGTCTGAACCATATAGTGAAGCGCCCACATCGAGGGTACCAGCGTAGTCAACATATTCATTTCATTGTTATCGGGATGTTCTTTTGTTAAGTATGCATCTCTATGTATGTATCTGTATTTATTGCCCTGGAGAAAATCGAGTACAATTCTAGTACAAGATTGGAATTTGCACATTTGAAACATCATTTGAGTACTCTTTAAGTACAATTCTAGTACAAAAAATTGTACTAGAATTGTACTTAAAGTGCACTTGAATGATGTTCCAAATGTTCACATTCCAATCTTGTACTAGAATTGTACTCAATTTGTACTCAATTTCTACCAGGGTGAGTACAATACAAGTGTTCAATCGTACAGAGGCTAAAAAAGCAATAAATAGCAGGGGTCACATGTTGGGCCTATAATGGGAGTCAAAAATTCTGAAAGTGTCCAATTTGGTTAAAAATGGCCTCAAAATGTTTTTCTCGCAAAACTGTCTACACAAAGTAATATTTTCCAACGTCTACGATCTATTGTTGCTATGATATCAAGCAAAACTCCTTATACTCTATAAACCTTTTGTCCTTAAAGTATACCCTAAACAATCAGACTCCGTTACAAAAGATCCATAACATAAGCTTAAGGAAACTAAAACACTTGGGCAACGGCAATAACTGTGTTATATTTTGCTCCATATGGCTATCCAAACCATGGTTGACCAACCATTCTCTGTTGTGATACCAGGCATTGGTAAGTGAATCTCCGGGTGTTGTAGACAATTAAATGCTGCATGCAGAGTGTTGGGTGAGGTGTTCACATTCTGTGTTAGATCCGAATCAATGCTGATATAATCCAGATAAAGAATGAATTACTGCATGCAGAGTGTTGGGTGAGGTGTTCACATTCTGTGTCAGATCCGAATCAATGCTGATATTTTCCAGATAAAGAATGAATTACTGCATGCAGAGTGTTGGGTGAGGTGTTCACATTCTGTGTTAGCTAGATCCGAATCAATGCTGATATAATCGAGAGAAAGAATGAATTACTGCATGCAGAGTGTTGGGTGAGGTGTCAGATCCAGATCAATCTTGATATAATCCAGATCATTCATATGTAGTATCTATATACATGCAGAGTGTTTAGATCTTGCCCAGATACCTCGACTAACCCTTCACTGTTATCTATTAAATCCTCCGATCAATATAAATCAACCGCCAGGGAGGAATGCAGCTATATGGCTAGTGGATTTTGTTCAGTGCAAATGGTATATATGGCTCGACTAAATCAGTTTTGTATTGGCTGATCATGCAGACATGGGCGACAATTTTACTTTAGGGGCTTTTTGTAGTCAAGCGACAGTGTATGGATTCGAACCCATGATCCTTGGATCATGAGCCCGATGCTCTAACTGCTTGGCCACCGTACTTTGACTTCAGAAGACATATCTGTGTCTTACCTAGTTGCATATTTTTATCCAGATCAATTTGCATTGCATGCTGGGATATGGTGTTCGTAATTTGAAGCAGATCCAGATCAATGTAGAGCTTGTAAAATTCAGATCCATTTGAGGCTCAGCTGTATTATAGTTGGATTTTGCATGCAGATTGTAGGGTCCCGGGTGTAGGGTGGGTGCAAGATGCGTATCCATGTTGTAATGGACAAATATAATTCAGATCAGAACAGATTTTCTATTACAAGACACTTCATGCAGGGAATTGGGTGAGATATTCACACAATTTGAGCTGATCAAGATCAATATGCAGTGAAATACTACATGTGTTGCTAAAATGATTCCATCCAGAGGCAAAACCGATCAAGATTATGTCAAATATCTTTCAAGACAATTTATTTTGTGTTGATCTTGATCTTGGCTGTTTAAAGATTTCAATGAAATAATGATTAATTGTCATGCCTGCTTGGCCTTGTTTTATGTTTGACGAGTTTGTTAATCTCTTTGTTCTTTATTACATGTAGAAATTATAATCACACAAATAATTCTTTAAGCAGAACCAAAGGTTATCAACACTTAACCTGACACTTTCGTCTGTTATGGGCGACAAACTTCAGAGTGATCCTTCCAACTTCCTGTATTATGTAATTCTGGACTTGATGACGTCAGGAGAGGTTCATAAATGTGAAAAAAAATGTGCCCCCCTCATCACGGTTTATGATCTTGGTGCCCCTCTTACAGATCCTTAAAGATATATGGATTTAATGAGCACTGCTATCAGTTTCCATTTGTAGTGCCTTAGCACTATTTTCTAAGTCACATTTGTGAACCTCTCCTGACATTATCAAGTCCTGCTGTATGTATACTTTGATCAACACCAAATAAGCGAACCTCTTCACATCGTGAATTGATACAGAGAAGCGTGTGCGTAGACGCAGTGCACGTTAAAAATGTGACTCGCACGTTAGTTTATACAGAGCGCACGTAAGTGGGATTATATTTACTTGCGGATGAAAAAAAGTGTCATAATTTCCGCCTATTAGTGTTGATCAAAGTATAATACCTGAAGTTGGAAGCAGGATGGATCTCTCTGATGAAGATTGTCGACCATGACACACAAAACTGTCAGGTTAGTGTTAATAACCCGTGGTTGTGCTTACAGAATTATTTTTCAATCTTAATATCAATGAACCTGATGAATATATTTACATAATTAGACAATTACATACCGATACTGCATGTGGTTGAAGTGTGTTAGAGTTATATAGGACAGATCTCGTGGAACTTTGACTTAACAGAAGACATATCTGTGGCTTACCTAGTTGCATATTTTTCTCCATTTTTGACCTTCATGCTGTTGGTTCTTATCTTTACTTGAAGTTACTTTACCTATATGTGATGGAAATGTTTTGGAATGCTGTTTGTCTCGGAGGGGGGGGGGGCTACTTGCTACTTAGTACAAATGGGGTTATCAGGGAGGGGGGATCTGCCACAAATTTGGGTGGCAAAATCAGGCTCTCTATTAATATTTCAATCGGTCATTTTACTTTGCAAAATATGGTATTTTGATGGGTTTTCTTTTCGGCACAAATTAGAGCATTTCATCACAAAAGATGAGAAAATTTGTGCTAAGATAGCACTATTTTGGGCAAGATATGCAACTTTTGAATAAATTTGACTCAAAATTTAAGAGATTTTGTATATGGATGAGTCCCTTTTTCTTGAAAATTGGTATATGGATTGTTGGCTTTTCAAATTTTGCAGAGGCACTTTCCTACCCAAACCAAATTCCATTAACCCTCAGGGTTCATCTTGACTTCAGCCCACTAGTTATAACTGATACAATTGTTGTACATCTCAACAACTGACTTAAAGTTGATGTATCCCTTAAGGTTTATTTTGCCAACAGAGGTTGTTTCCAGATAAAAGTCAAATAAATTGACATGGTTACCATAGTTACGATGTATTTAATGAACCATGATTATCTCCTGCTGAAGCCCAATTTGTAACACAACCTCCGACTGTTTACCAATTTGTGTCAGTATCAAATGTTTTTAGATACAGTGCCCAGATGTAAACCATCAGTAATGTGTCAAAAGTCTTTCTATTCTGTAAAGATTTTCAATAATTCAAATCGAAGACACACTTGTTTTCCATACGGTTTAGGCAGTTCTTTCTGCTGCCTTCCTCAATGGATTGTGTTGGTACTTGATCCAGCTGGATGGCGTATTGTGACTTCATCTGGATCAATTCATTGAGGATAAATAGACTAAGTTGAAAGACTCATACTCGTGAACTTTCAACTTGGTCATTTTTTCCTCAATCAATTCCCCTGTCACAAGCCTTGCCCAATGTGCCCTCAATTTCCCCCACTTTCAGTCATGACACAAATTTCACACTCATTTACCCTTTGCTTTTGATAATTTCAACGTAAAATGTCAAAAATGCCAATTTTAAGATACATAAATTTCCAGTCAAAATTGGCCATTTTTGCACCAGCAAATATATAGATTTTTGGTTTCTTACTAAAATTAGTAGATTTGATGAAAGTTTTTCACACGCTACATACAGCTATGTACGCATTACCAATAAGTTCCATAATTTTACCTCCAACTCTTTTTGCTCAACAATTTTTTGCCTTTAAATGTTTCCTGTGCCTCCAGTTTGATCCCCCTCCCACTTTGACAATTCTTGCGCCCCACTCATAGATGGCAGAAGCAGGCATGTTCCCCCCTAAATTTCACGAGGGAGGAGGGGGGGGGGGACAGAGCCCTGAAGAAATAAAGAAGAAAGAAAGAAAAGGAAGGGAAATTAAAAATTTCCCTTTGTTTTGATAATTTAAATGTAACAAATCTTAAAAATTTTGCGCGCTTCACATGAATTTTCAGTTATTATGTCAATTTTCAGTAAAAATTTGTCATTGTTGAACAAATTTCAAGATTTTTTAACAATTTGTATCTGAAATTAACCGATTTATCATATTTTTTTGCGCGCGAATATCATAATTTTCCTCCAACCATTTTCGCTCAAAAAAAAAAAAAAAATAGCCGCCTCCCCTTATATTTGAACCATCAGCCGCCACTGGCCCCACTGAATTGGTTTGAGTGGTTTAGGATGGATTGGATGGTGGAGATAATCTTTAAATTACATGAGCAGCAAAGCTGTCTGATGCCCATGATTTTGGTATGGACATCTTTGTCATTTGTCAACTAAATTAAATTATCAATAAAGTAGAATTGAAACCCTACAAATTCATCCTTATAACATATAACATTCATTTGAATAAAGTTATAATGCAGATTTTTATTCTTGGTGTGAATAATTTTGACTTGCAATTCATGAGCAGGACTATGATATAATACTATAGCATGACATGTTTGCAGTGTTCCATTGCTTTTTAGATTCCTTAGAATGCTTATACTTGACCTGATAAACTTATGCTATGGTCACATAACACCGACTGGTGTCTGGATATCAGAAGGAAGCCACGATGCCAAAATATCTGTTTGAAATCGATGTGACATTAGTGAATGCTTGCATTGCCCGGTCGGTCAGCGGTCGACCGCCGGTTGCTATTGGACCATAACTGAAGACATCATTAACAAGCTATACAAGGTTTATACTCTAAGTTAAATTCTTGCGGCATACTTTCGGCATCTTTACGGCTCATGGACAACGCCAGTTCCCCACACAGACACCCAATCACTTGCCGATGTCCGCTGAATTTTAACCAGTATGATGCCATAGATACATCATAGCCTCGCCACAAGGTTATGTGACCAGGGTATTAGCATTGTATGTTCATGAATCAGTTAGTTAGCATTCCTTGTATTTCTGGCTTGAACTGCATTTTGGAAGCTGGAATGTTTGTGAAGATGCCCTGGCCTGATATTCACAATCTACAACAACGTCTAAGCTCTTCAATACAATTTATTTAACCATCATTTTGTATGACTACATATGTGGGTCATTTTCTTGGCAATGGAAAATGAAATCAATTCATGTTACACCTCTGCTATGAAGAATATATCAAATGATTTGACAGAATGAACAATGCTGCCATATACTATGTCACCTGGGCTTCACCACTTGTTTAGAAAATCTGATCTGAATCTCATATCAGTTAAAGAATCTGGCCATGTGATTTAAGTTGAATACCTTAAAATGAACCAAGCAAGAAGTACGCAATATTCTTCCACCTCAACAGAGGAAGAAGGATCCTTGAAGATGGCATACATCCTTCATTTATGGCTCATTTTCCTCGTTGCTGGAGGAAGGCTTGTAGTCACCTGCTCAGTAACCAACTGATTGTATTTTTTTGTCAATCCTTATAGGATAAAGCTTCACCTGTTTTATGCCATACGTTTTTGCGTTTTGGAGGGTTTTGTTTTAAGTTTTGCTAATATCATGTAAAATCAGCCATTTAACAATTTGTTGAAACTTTTTTAGAAAATTCGATTTTTCTCACTTATTTTTTTCAGATTTTTGGCTTATTTTAGGCCAATTTTAACCTCTAGAAAAAAAGGTCCACCACTCTGTTAGGGTGGGGGTTCGTCGCCTTATGGATAGCAGCACAGATTGATCATTCTGACATCAGAGAGTTACGGAGCAGGCGACTACATGTTTCCTCCATTAACAGGATCATGAGCGATTTCACACAACTTTCCCAGATTTAACTGATCAAACTTGTAGAACTTTGCCTGTTCCATAACCGACTGATGATGGTTTGTATTTTGGTTTTATTTCGGTAGGATAAAGCATCACCTTTATGGATAGCAGCACAGATGGGGCATTCTGACATCATCAGAGAGTTACTTGCATCAGGAGCTGTTGTGGATGCTGCCAGAGAGGTAAGAGAACTCAAATAATCTCACCCCTTTGGGTTTATGATCAAAGACATTCACTAGCTTGGTGACATTTACTCTTGATATTCCTCTGACTTAATCGCTGAAATAGAGAGCAAAGAGAGCTCTCATTGCGCTAATATTTTTTAAATTGATGAAAGCAATTAATTGTTACTTGTGCATCTTGAAGTGATGTAATCAAAATAAACAAACACAAGATTATTCGGAGCAATCTTTGCTTCCACTCAATCTGAATTGTAGTGAATGTCATGATATTTGTTAAGCAAATGTCGCTTCCTGTTTCCTCAGTAGTGTGAACGAATGTCACCCGGGCGAGCGAATATGTTTGGTCACCAAACCTTCAGAAAATTTTAAAGATATTCCAGCCAAGATTTGATTCCCAGTGAAGTAAAATGTCCACTTAAGTTGTTAAAAAATCTTTGAAAACAATTCTCAGACAAGTCTTGATCATCTTGTTTTATTCTCCTTAAAGGTGTAGGAGCCGATCACATTCTCATCCCACAGGTCTCAACTAGAAGTAGTGCTTTTTTATGTCAATTGAAGCCCATATTTTTCTGATTATAAATCCAAAATTTTACAAATTCATTATAGTTTTGAAGATAGGTATAAAACGTTCAAGTTTTGGTATACCTTTTTTTATTTCTTCTGTATTTACATTAACAGCGTCATCCCCAGAGTTACATACTTATTTTTCCTCAACAAAAATTGGTTCAAAATTGGCCCAAAATGATTTTTTTGGTGATTTTTGGCCTATTTAGGCCTAATTTTTGCAATATTTCAAAAAGTAAGTCAAAAATCAAAAAATTGAGAAATCCGTTCCTAGACATGTGTTTCTAGATTCTAAAAAGCATTTGAGGTCCAACTTTTATTATTTTTTTTCAAAATTTAGTTAGGTTGTTTACAAATATAGTGGTCCAAGAACAAGGTGTTTTTTTAACCTTGGTCCAAAATCATACATTTTGGTCCAAAACTGACCTAACCACCATCTTCTACATGAAAATCCACATCTAGAAATGTATACTTTTATTGGATTTACTTATCGGTTGCTGAGTTACAAAGCGTAAAATATTTCAGAAAATGAGGGGTTAACTGTGCCCTTAATACTAAATTTTACCACTTTCATTTTTAAAAAGAAATAAACTTTGATACGAATAGGAATCTAGATACTGGCAATCTCTACCCCGTGAAGTTAAACGCAGTATTTGCATTTGAAAAGCATAGCAGATACTTCCATTAAATTTTGAGATATGTATGAAAAGGTGTCTAATTATGGTGACCAAAATTAATTTATACAGTGACGTACAGGCGGCTTTAAAATACAAAGCAGCCAATAAAATCAAAACGGTTTGTCTGATTCACCTGAAATTTGAACCTTACACCACTTGAAATCGGACAAGCTCCTCTAAAAGATGATTTTCCACCCAATTCATTCCTTAGCAAACTGTTGACAGTGTTTCTATTTTCCTAAATTTTTCAAATTTAGAATGTGCAGTTGTCGTTTTAAAATGACTTGATTGGTTAGAAATGTTAAATGCATCCAAAAGCATGATATATTTACCAAAATAGTTTGGTAGATGCAAAACAGCTTTAATTTTGAAAATTTAACAATTTATTTCTAGAAACACTATCACTTAATTTTTACATTGCCGGTGATCTCTTGTATTTTATGTATTTAAATAGGAATGTTTATAATGGATATAAGTTTGCAATTGGAAGTGCTTTCTAAAAATGCAATAAAATCAGTTAAGTGTCACGGAAAGTTGAAGTTCACATTGATGATCGTCGCTAATGCCTTAAAGTAATGAAAGAGAATTGATCATCTGCTCATTTGTACAAGATTTCTGAAAAGGAAGTAGCTTGCAATACTCAAACTGCATTTTTACTGTGTTGGGCAGATCTAGGGGAAGCCCCTGCAATGTTGTAAAAATCGATAGCGACCCTCTCAACATCACCAGCCCCTCAAAAATAATTTTGAATATGTAATGTAAAGATCCGGGCTAATTGAGTAAGCAAATAGCTAAAAACCTGGTGATCTATACACAATCCAACTGCATGTTTGGACTATCACTATGATCAGAGTGAAGGTGTATGAACATGGTACCGCTTAAAGCTACCTAAATGAAGATGTCTCATTCTAAGTTAATTGATCATTTTACCTAAAGTGCTATATTTAGCCCAAGAAATGGTTTGACTATGTCTGCGGAAAGAGAAGCTGTCTGTATATATTGAATTACCAGACAGCGGGAATTGAAGACAGTCTGGATGGCCCACGACCTGAATGTGAAATGATGTATCACAAACATTTTGTGTATGTTTTGATCAAGAAAGATTTTTCAATCCAATTTGCTTAGAACAATAATTTTGTTGAAAAGATGTGTATTTCTGCACATCGCAGCTCTCATTCTGAAAGATAAAATACTTTTGTCAGATGTATGTGCCCTGGGGTTGGGGTTGGGGAATAGCTCTAAAATATGGTATTAATTGATGGTCGATGGTAAAGGGAATTAGAATCTCTCTTGAAATGGACCCTTTGAAGCTGTAATTTCCACGACAATTATTTACAAAATTAAAAATGGAAAATCACCATCCGGTCATCCAATCTATGGGAGACAGGTATGGTTATAACCTTGCTGATGTCAAGTACATTACATTGCCATTCGCTGATGATTTCTGTTTGATCATGTCAGATAAAATATCACCACCAAAAAATCGTGAATAAGATTTTCAACATCACTTCATCCATGAACTTGACTCTCAAACCAGTCAAATGCAAATCCATTTCCATCCGATCATGGAAATCTGATACATGTACTTTTACCCTGGGTGATAATACTCTTAATTAGTCTCATTAGTGAAAACCGCTTAACATTCTGGCGAGAGTTCATAAAGCCCCTAGTTCAGCAAGGAAATTTTCTTAAGATCATCGAGATTGAAAAGAGCGATCTCACATGGAGATCGATAATATATGATCTGTCGAAGCGGTAATTCCCTCGCCTTGCACAAATAAGGTCCCGGATTCGATTCCTGCACCCGGCGCTTTATGTACATTTGGATTTCAGTCCATGTTCGCTTCCGCAGGCTTTTCTCCAGATACTCCAGTCCAGATTCCTCCTGCATTCAAAACTTAATTTGAAAAACATCTTGGAGCCCTGTTGAAGATAAGCTTCCTTGAGCTTACTTGGTACCAAGCAACAAGTTGGGTTACCTTGGTGAAAGCCTAAACAAGGTGATTGGCATTGTTATTCTTGATGCTCAATAAAGGTTGAAATAATAATATATGCGTGTGATGAGCCAAGATCCACTTGCATAGTTTCTGAACTGGTTGACATAGCTCATAACTCATATTTTTCAAAGAATTTTCAGAGTTACAGAAATGAATGTGTTTGTTCATTAATGTTTTAATGTGTACTGTACTTATTTCAGAAGATTTTGTGCTTTGTAAGAAACATTTATTATTTTTATTATTACTGTCATGTTACAGGATGGTGCCACTCCTTTATTCAAGGCAGCACATAAGGGCCACATAGACTGTGTCGCAGACTTAGTAAGCAATGGGGCTTCACTGGGATTACTTGAGGTATGTATGAAAGGAGCGGAGGGCGGGGAAGGGGGATAGAGCACATCGAGGGCCACATAAGATTGTATCGCAGACTTAATCTGCAATGGGGTGTCACTGGGGCTACTTGAGGTGTGTATGAAAGGAGCGGAGCGCTGGGAAGGGGGGATAGAGCACATGAGGGCCACATAAGATTGTATCGCAGAGTTAATCTGCAATGGGGCGTCACTGGGGCTACTTGAGGTATATATGAAAGGAGCGGAGCGCGGGGAAGGGGGGATAGAGCACATGAGGGCCACATAAGATTGTATCGCAGACTTAATCTGCAATGGGGCGTCACTGGGGCTACTTGAGGTATGTATGAAAGGAGCGGAGCGCTGGGAAGGGGGGATAGAGCACATGAGGGCCACATAAGATTGTATCGCAGAGTTAATCTGCAATGGGGCATCACTGGGGCTACTTGAGGTATGTATGAAAGGAGCGGAGCGCTGGGAAGGAGGGATAGAGCACATGAGGGCCACATAAGATTGTATCGCTGACTTAATCTGCAATGGAGCGTCACTGGGGCTACTTGAGGTATGTATGAAAGGAGCGGAGCGCGGGGAAGGGGGGATAGAGCACATGAGGGCCACATAAGATTGTATCGCTGACTTAATCTGCAATGGGGCATCACTGGGGCTACTTGAAGTATGTATGAATGGAATACGGGGGAGGAGGGATAGAGCAAATAAGGGCGTCATACACTATGTTGCATACTTAGTCAGTATTGGGGCATCATTGGGACTACTTGTATGTAGGAATAGAGCATGGGGGAGGGGGTAGAGCACATAAGGGCCACATAGAGTGTGTCACAGACTTAGTACTGGGGATTCACTGGGACTACTGGAGGTATGTGGTCATGCGTTATATATTGGGTAACCTAATAAAGCGGTGCAGTAACACATTCCCTTACTGCACTTTGTTTTTCATGTCGTAATTCCCTTAATTTATGATATAAATTAGTAAATTTGGTATCATATGAGAGGGGAATAAATATATTTTGATAAAATGAAAACTGTATGTGTTTAGCTAATTTGGTTTTTAATTGGGATTAGTTAATGTGTTAATTAAACAAAGCGGTGCAGGATGCGGAGCCGCAGGAGGCGGAGCCAGTGAATCATATAATTGGGCGCTTCTCCCACATACTTGCATAGATTTTCATAAGATTCGGACACAATGATATCATGGTAAGGGTACACATGTGACATAAAGATAAATGGAATTGAAGGTGATCTGGGTCATCTAGGGTCAAAAAACCTCTATGGTCAAGATAGGTAGAAGTGGTTAGAAAATATGTCACTATTTCCACATACATTCATGAATTTTCATAAGACTCGAGTACTAGGATACACCTCTAGTGGGTTGACATGTGGCATGACCGATTGGGGGTAAAAGTATTTTTAGGGGTCATATGGGGTCATTATTTGTTTTAAGTTTAATCACCCTGAATAAGCGATTAGATAATTAATGAAAAACTAAAAAATAGGTCATCTGGAAGATATTGGGTGGTACTTGTGATGTATGTAGCTATATTGAATATTAAGCAAGTTCTTGGTTACAAAAATGGCATCTGAAAAAAAATATATATATTTTTGAATTATTTGAATGTTGCACCCGGTATATTTTCTGCACACCCTGTATAATGACCTTGAAACTATAATAGGATGATTCCTTCCTTTTTACCCTTCGCGCCTGTCATACCTACCACTTTCAAAGTTGAGTGCCCCCCAGGCATCATGCATGCCAAGCCTGAGGCTAGGGGGTTCACTCGCTCCTAAATTTTCAAAAATTAAGGAGACAAAAGAAAAAAGAGAAAGGAGAAAAGAAAAAGAGAGGAAAAATAGAAGAGACAAAGACCATGCTTATAAAGCCCGTAAAAGGATTGCACCCCTTCATAGCATCACTGGCAGTCACAATTCCTGTGTGGAGCTGATATTCTGGATTGTTTTGAACAAATCTCTGGCTACATCCCTGCATACTTCTTTTAGCGCCAAATGGTGCAAATTGCATCAATCATATGATTTCATTAATAGCTGCCTTATAGCAACATTTTTGAAATGTCAAGTTTAGATGCATAACCAATCATAAAAACATCCATATTTTTCCAAAACTTTTATTGCTTATGAATAAACTGATCAATTCTGTAAGTAGATCATGTATACAAATAGTAATCATAAGAAAAATGTGTCATTCAGGGAAACAATCAAATTTAACAAAAAGCAGCTATCAATGAAAATACCAATTTTTTGTCATCAACGCTCTAAGAGTTAAGTACACTGACTCACTAATGACCACTTTTTACCACTTGTGTATTAAGTACCCTTCCAAATATACTTTTTTTAAACATTATTGCACTCCATCTTCACTGTATGTTTGAACAAAACAAGAGATACCATTCACATACATTTGCTTGATCCTTGAACCTGTATTAATGTTATTTTTCAGAATGGAGAGAGTGCCTTGCATGCTGCAGCATTGTTTGGACATCTCAAAGTGGTCAAACAACTGGTCACAGCTGGCGCAGATGTCACGCTACAAAATAAGGTCAGTATTGTACAAAATAAGGTCATTATGGTACAAAATAAGATCAGTATGATACAAAATAAGATCAGTATGGTACAAAATATGGTCAGTATTATACAAAATAAGGTCATTATGGTACAAAATAAGATCAGTATGGTACAAAATAAGGTCAGCATGGTACAAAATATGGTCAGTATTGTACAAAATAAGGTCAGCATGGTACAAAATATGGTCAGTATTGTACAAAATAAGGTCAGTATAGTACAAAATAAGGTCAGCATGGTACAAAATAAGATCAGTATGGTACAAAATAAGGTCAGCATGGTACAAAATATGGTCAGTATTGTACAAAATAAGGTAAGTATGGTACAAAATATGGTCAGTATTGTACAAAATAAGGTCAGTATGGTACAAAATAAGATCAGTATGGTACAAAAAAAGAGTGCCACATGCAGCAGCATTGTTTGGATATCTTAAAGTGGTCAAACAACTGGTCGCAGATGTCATGCTACAAAATAAGGTCAGTATTGTACAAAATAAGATCAGTATGGTACAAAATAAGGTCAGTATGGCACAAAATAAGATCAGTATGGTACAAAATAAGATCAGTATAGTACAAAATAAGGTCAGTATTGTACAAAATAAGATCAGTATAGTACAAAATAAGGTCATGGTACAAAATAAGATCAGTATGATACAAAATAAGATCGGTATGGTACAAAATATGGTCAGTATTGTACAAAATAAGGTCAGTATTGTACAAAATAAGTAAGATCAGTATGGTACAAAATAAGGTCAGTATGGTACAAAATAATATCAGTATGGTACAAAATAAGATCAGTATGGTACAAAATATGGTCAGTATTGTACAAAATAAGGTCAGTATGGTACAAAATAAGATCAGTTTGGTACAAAAAAAAAGAGTGCCACATGCAGCAGCATTGTTTGGATATCTTAAAGTGGTCAAACAACTGGTCACAGCTGTCACGCTACAAAATAAGGTCAGTATTGTACAAAATAAGGTCATTATGGTACAAAATAAGATCAGTATGGTACAAAATATGGTCAGTATTGTACAACATAAGGTCTGTACGGTACAAAATATGGTCAGTATTGTACAAAATAAGGTCAGTATGGTACAAAATAAGATCAGTATGGTACAAAAAAAGAGTGCCACATGCAGCAGCATTGTTTGGATATCTTAAAGTGGTCAAACAACTGGTCGCAGATGTCATGCTCAGTATTGTACAAAATAAGTACAATATAAGATCAGTATAGTACAAAATAAGGTCAGTATTGTACAAAATAAGATCAGTATGGTACAAAATAAGGTCAGTATGATCAGTATGGTACAAAATAAGTTTGGTATGATTTTGTATGGTACAAAATAAGGTCAGCATGGTACAAAATGAGGTCAGTATGGTGCAAAATATGATCAGTTTGAAAAAAAAAAATAAGGTCGGCATGATTCAGTATGGTACAAAATAAGGTCAGCATGGTACAAAATGAGATTAGTATGGTACAAAATAAGGTCAGTATTGTACAAAATAAGATCAGTATGGTACAAAATAAGGTCAGTATGATCAGTATGGTACAAAATGAGGTCGGTATGGTGCAAAATATGATCAATTTGAAAAAAAATAAGGTCGGCATGATTCAGTATGGTACAAAATAAGGTCAGCATGATACAAAATGAGGTCAGTATGGTACAAAATGAGGTCAGTATGGTACAAAATGAGGTCAGTATGGAACAAAATAAGGTCGGCATGATTCAGTATTGTACAAAATAAGATCAAGTATGGTACAAAATAGATAAGTATGGTACATAGTAAGGCAATTATGGTACAAAATAAGATAAGTATGGTACAACATATGGTCAGTATGGTACAAAATAAAGTCAGTATGGTTCCATACTAAACAGCCCATTTCAGTTTGGCATCAGATGTTAATTCTAAATGTGTTTGACAGTGTAAGTACACATTTTGAAATGTTTCTTTGCAGATGTTACATAATTTATTGTGAAATTTTGTTTATTGACTAAATAGTAATGCTTTTCATAAAGCACAAAAATAAAACAGCGCTCATAGAAATATTTGTAATCTTGTTTGATTTTTTCCCTACAGGAAGGAACAACTGCAGCAGACTTAGCCAGGGACGCAGGCTATGACATCATCGCAGAATTCCTCAAGCAATCCAGCCAGCCAGCATTTCACACTACTGTATAGCTAAGATTGTATCTCCATATAGCACCTTAACATAGCGGTCACAGTACAATATAGCCAGGGATGCAGGCTATGACATCATCGCAGAATTCCTCAAGCAATCCAGCCAACCGGCATTTCACACTACTGTATAGCTAAGATTGTATCTCCATATAGCACCTTAACATAGCGGTCACACTACAGTATAGCCAGGGATGCAGGCTATGACATCATCGCAGAATTCCTCAAGCAATCCAGCCAACCAGCATTTCACACTACTGTGTAGCTAAGATTGTATCTCCATATAGCACCTTAACATAGCGGTCACACTACAGTATAGCCAGGGATGCAGGCTATGATATCATCGCAGAATTCCTCAAGCAATTCAGCCAACCGGCATTTCACACTACTGTATAGCTAAGATTGTATCTCAATATAGCACCTTAACATAGCGGTCACACTACAGTATAGCCAGGGATGCAGGCTATGACATCATCGCAGAATTCCTCAAGCAATCCAGCCAACCAGCATTTCACACTACTGTATAGCTAAGATTGTATCTCCATATAGCACCTTAAAATAGCAGTCACACTACAATATAGCTGGGATTGTATCACTATAGCGCTAAGTCAACCAGCGTTCACACTACAATACAGCTAGGGTCACTAAAGCACTTATTAAGTCAACCAGCGTGCACACCATAGTATAGCTTGGATCATATCTCTGTAACTGCCAAGGGCAAGGCAAGCAGCATTTGTATTTCCATAGCTCTCAAAAGTCAGCAATTGTTTACACATCATGGTATAGCATCTGAACTGCCTCCTCCACACCCTGTAGCCTTCTAGTCAACCATTATTTTATGTACTACAGTATAGGATCTGATTCTGATCTATAGCTCCGGCTCAAGTCAACCAGGGGCCAATTTCACTAAAACATCATTAACACTAACTAAGATGTATTGTAGCTACGAAGGATTTGGATTTCACCAAGATGCAAGAACCCTTCGTTAGTGTACGATGCATCGTTAGGTATAGGGATTCTACACAGAGACAATCCCAGTCCTTCATAATGTTATGAAGAGTCAATAGATATGCATTAGTTACAAAGGTTCCCATCTAACAAAGTATTTACAATACATTTTAACATTAGTGAAATCGACCCCAGGTTTTCGTACTATGGTATGGAACTCCAGATGTATCTGATCTACCCCTTCTGCCAATGAACCTGAGTAAGATGTAATGATGTAGCCCTTGGCAATGCTTGCCTTTCAATTTTCCAGGAGGAAAAAAATCTCAGTAATTCATACCTCTCATCAAATACTTTATTATTATAAGTCAGGTATTTATAAGTTAATGATGTCTAATGCAACTATTTTCACTATATTTTGTCAATATGTATAGCAAATGATCAACCTTGCTTATCAATCAAAACGTTACTTTGGGATGACATCAGATTTGTTGCAGTGCTTTTTAATCAAAAAAACAATGGTGATGAACATTTGTCATTGACCTTTGCTGGCCATATAGACAGTCTCTGAGACTAACTTTTTTATTTGTGGCCTAAAATGGGTAAATGTGGCATCAAAATGATACAAGTTTCAGTATTAGTTTGTGAATGTTGAAATTGTACAGATAACTGTATTCTACATTGTAATCCCATCTACTTAATTTATACTCTGTAAACTTTTGCTAAAAGCATAGATTTACAGGGGAGATACCGGACTTTGTATACTGGCCCTTGTAATGGCGTCGTCAGCCATGGAGCTCAAATTGGGATATTGACAAAATCAACTCCCCAGTGCCCAGATCCAATTACGTGTAGAGACAAACTGCACAATTAATATTTGACGCGAATGATGCGCCAACCTTCATGCAAAGCGTGTGTGTGTGTTTTCATTATTCGCACATTATGACAAGATGCGATGCATCATCAACAAAAACCAGAGTACCCCCAATTTTGTCTCCATGATGATGAATCTGGTGTCTCCCCTGTATGTCTATGGCTAAAAGTCAGTATGCAGCATGTGCTATTAGGAACACAGTAAACGCCCAATTTTCATCAATCTACACCCATACTAGAAAGTTGTATGTACATATGTTTGATATTGTAGAAACTTCCTTATAGTTTTGAAAAAAGCATTGATCGTCTGCTTATTCCAAGGTAAGAGAGAGCACCTTGTGTATTTAATTTGATACACACATACTGCTTTCTTACCATGAGAGAGAGACCTGGCTATGTACAGTTACAGCTTTTATACGCAATTCCCTCCAGTTCTTGTCAGGTGACTGTTACCAAAAATTGATTTTTTTTTGTACTCTGGAATTTGTCAGTACCTACTTAATTTTCATTTTAATTTGTACAAAGTGATTGTTATGTACATTATAATATTATGATTTAACATGTTTCATTTAAGATCTATAACATTGTGTGCTGTAAAATGTGAATATTTGCCCAAAGTTTTGGCAGGTTTTTGATTTGCAGTCCATTGGCTTGTATCGCAATTGTTGTACAATATTTCCCAGGTAAAAAGCAAGTTATAGAATTTGATAACTGTTATATTGCTGCAAGTCCATACATCCAAGCATATTTTGCTCAAACTGAGAGACATTTATAATAAGATGCATTATTCACTCTTCCAATTCAACTACAGATTTTCAGAATATACATTACCTTTACTGTTGACTTACTTTATACCAGCGTGCCAAGTACGAATAAGGTGTCTGGTCCATGGTAGATTTGACTGAAATTACTTGATAAGATTTGGCATGAATAATATTTTATCGATGTAAACCCGATTTTAAAAATACAAATTTGGGGTCACCATGTTCGTTTTTTGTTTGTGAGTCAATTTAAAAATGGTATTTTGTGAAAAGTAAACATAGGGGTCTATAGGAAATGCGATAAATTTGACATATTTAGTAAACAAAATTTGATATGTGCAAAACTATGTCCTTTCGATTGAAAATATAAAAAGTTCCCCAGCCTATTTTTCCAGAAAAATATTAAAATATGGCAATTTTATATAAGTATATGCATATGTGTTTTGAGGCACTTACCAACTCGTGGACCAGACATCTTAAAAATACTTTGACAATGCTTCGGATATATGACGATTTGTCAAGTCCTGTGCACAAAACCTTTTCGCTTTACACGTCTTGTGCCGAGAGGTTAAAGTTCACACACAACTCATGCGATACTCGCGAGCTCGCGTAATTTAACAGTTCTATTGCTGCGTGACTTGACGATCGATTTGATTGGTTTGTTGTTTACGCACGGTGCGATTTGGTCACGCCCTGAAAAGTTTTTTTTTTTCAGACTACTATAATTTAAAGGATATGACATTCGGCAAATAGTTGAATTGGACAAGTGATTAGGGTAATTGTTCACACTTATTTGCTCAGAGTAAAGCTGATTTCAGTGTGGGTGTCTTAGATAATCCTGGAGAAATTTCAAATACATAATCTCAATCTTGATATTGTCGTGTTGGAAAATTACCAGCAAGCACAATAAACTGATATATCGATTTTCCTTAGTAGCCCTGTCATGAAATTTAGACCTTGCAAAAGTACTGATCTGAAATCACTTTTATACAAACTGGTATTTATAAGGCCAATTGATATTGATTATTTGTCTCATTGATTCTCTTATTTCATCATGTCAGTGCAAGAAAGTCGCATCTGCAATGGCTGCCATATATATTTATTTTACACCTCACTAGAATGTGAAA
Source organism: Ophiothrix spiculata (assembly GCA_000969725.1). Classification (NCBI taxonomy): domain Eukaryota; kingdom Metazoa; phylum Echinodermata; class Ophiuroidea; order Amphilepidida; family Ophiotrichidae; genus Ophiothrix; species Ophiothrix spiculata. Next base: position 59,249 of record JXSR01S011400.1, read on the forward strand.
AATCCCTCGGAATTTTCCTGCCATATGTCAGTGGCTTTGGAAATGGTCCTTCAGATCACCTGAACCATTTCTACTGACCAACTACTGTGCAATGCAAATTTATGTAAACTGGCAGCAGTCGCAGATATGACTTTCTTGCACTCACATGACGATTTGATGTTGAAATAATCTATTATTGTAAGTTAGTATTGTTATTGCCCTATGCTAGGGCAAGACAACAGAAACCCAGCCAATGAAATTTGAATGCATGTGAAAAAATCTTTGGGGAAAACAACTATTTTTGATTAAATTTTCAGAATTGGTGATCATTGAGACAAAACATTTTTTTCTGGCCGAGAGTAGACAAATATGCAATCACAGATACCACTTCACAGGAGGGAATGATGTCCTTCTTGTTATCTGCCAAAGTTATGCCCAGAGGGGCACTCACATAATTATGAGGGCAGGGTATATATATGTCCGGCGGTCAAGGCCCCCCCCCCCCCTTTTCAGGCCGCTCACTAGATCCCTATTTTCAGCGTGATTCAGATTTTTTAACCCCGTTTTTGAGAAAAACTTCAAAATTTTAGCTCGGACTGCACAAATTGCTCGGGAATGCGAAAATTTTCAGCTCAGGAGGTTGTTTTTGGCCAAAATTTCAGTTCACTAGACCCCCCAAAAATTGGTTTCAAAGGTCCATTTATTACAGAAAATCAGTTCACCAGACCCCCATGTCGGCGTTTTGCGCCTGACATACCTACCACTTTCATAGTTGAGTGCCCCCCGGGAAGTTATGCTGTTAAATCTCATCTTGATACTATAAAGTACTACCTGTTTAGTATCAGGAATTATGTGTTATCAGGTTACTTGTGAACGAATTGCCACTATACTTATGTCGGTTATTAATCTCTTTAATTTATAGTCACAGCATGTGCAAATTTATTTCCCTAACCTAGGTGGCACAATTCCCCTATGTAAATAAAAATCCAGGGTTCGGGGCCCTATTGTGTTGTACTGTAAATGCCAATATTTTCCTGCGTAGTAATTTTCACGCTAGGCCAATTTCAAATCATTTGGCAAGTGTTAATTTTTGCGCTCATGATTTTTTTAACGTGCAGCAGTATATACAAACACCATTTTCGTGGTAAATTTATTTTCTTACTAGACGAGTTAAGTGCAAAAAAGCATGAAAATAAATACAGCGCGAAAAATACCAGTTATACAGTATGCAAATGCATCCGTCAGCCTGCTTTTCAAAGTCAGGTGATCGATTTTGTGAGAGGAATTATGGCATTGAGTTTTGTGAAATTGTGAGAATATTTATCTTGAGGCTGAGTTGAGTTTTGTAAATATGCATTTTAACTTATTTTACTGTATTTATTTTTTTGTTTGTTTTATATAAAATTATATAATCATATCATATTATATTGCTTAATATTGTATAGCACTTGGAAATTCAGTATTGTAAGAGAAATAATTAGATTGTGTTTTATTATAAAAGTGTAAGAATTATTTGAGTGCAGCTAGGGGCAGTTTATAGCCTCATGGAATTGAATAAGAAACACCAGATTGATTATGTACTAGATAAATGGTGAAACAGAGACCGTTATCAGATATAATGTATCTTGGTATGGATGGCGAGTCATTAGACTCTCATAAGTCGAGACGCGTAGCGTCGAGACTTATGAGAGTCTAATGACTAACGACGAGCAGAGGCATATTATTTGAAATTTTAATTGAAAACATAAGGAATTTAATTTCAAAATATCTAATAAGTAAAATATCCATATTAATTTAATTTTAAAACACTCCTGTCTCTGGTGATATCTTGTGATTGTGCTAAAGACTACGCTAAAAAGGTAGGACAATTATTGAAGACGATTGAAGCTGATTGATCGATCTCACCAGACCGTGAACTTAATGATGCGTTTCGATAGAAAATAATTGTATGCCTTTAACACGGTGGTCAGTTATCAATAATAATTGCTGATTATTAAAAAGGGTCAAAGTTTAAATTTATAAACCAATATTTCTAACACCATATATTTTCTGTATTTTATTCACATAAATGACAAATTTCATTACATCGGCCATAGCCAACGTGTTCCTTGTGGTACTATCCAGGTACTGCATTTTAGATGGATAACATCCTTTGGTGAAACATAAGCCATGGGCTCTTGCTATATGTCTACTATGCTGGAATCGCGTTTCAAAATTAATGTTAGATTCCCTTGATTCCCTTATTCATATGCCCGTGTTTATTGTTGTGTACATGTATTTGACATTAAAATGAATTATCATGCAAATGAACAAAGCGAGATAATTAACATAGTGATATCCAATTTTAAAATAGCTAATTGATACAATGTGAACCGTAAACGTGATATTTACCTGATGGTGTTTTAAAATGCAAACAAATACTTCCGAACTCATTGCTCGAGTGATTTTGATATTTGTTTTAACGGTTTTACCAATATTACGTAAAACCCTGTCATCAGGTTCGGATCTAATTCTATAGGCCTCATTGATTTAAATATCAAGGTTATCAATTTAATTCGCTGACTTCATGACTGCATAATAATTGTTGATAATGTCAAACTAGAATCAGTGTTTCTAATTATCCATCTCGTCTCACTTCACTACCCAGAACGTTATCTAAATGCTTTGTTAGATAACGCTCTAGACCTCATTCTTAAAAATAACGGTCAGGGCAACTAACTTTAAACAAAAGAAATACAATGGATAATATATGAAAAGAAAAGGGCTAGACGTGTATCTCCAGTTACTCCTTTGTAATTGGCTGTTATTAAGGGAGGGATGGGGCGGGAATGCACTTAAATTGAATTGTAAGCATTTTATGAATAATGTGATTTTTGAGATTGATAGCAGGCTAATGTATTATATATATCTTACATTTGTGATTTATGTACTTAATTAATGCACTTGAAATTGCCAATGTTTTTATATTTTCTAGTCCGTTTTGAAGAATATTGTGCAATTTTTCAGTAGTAGCTTGTGTTAAGATAGAACTGATGAGAATTGGAATCATTGTGTTATCCAAAATTGATAAGAAAAGCAAAATCAAGTTTGGGGATTTGATAAGAAAACTCAAATTTCAAGAATAACAGTTGAAACTCACTTTCTGGGACAGAAATATCTATAACTATACTTTGATCAACACTAAATAGGCGGGAATTATGAGGCTTTTCTTCATCCGCAAGAAAACATAATCCCAGTTACACGCGCGCCGTAGATACTGATGCGCGAGTCACACGTGCATCACGCATTGCATCTCCTGCAGTTATGCTGAGTCCAGCTATGCACACGCTTATCTGTATCAATTCACGATGTGAAGAGGCCCGCCTATTTGGTTTTGATCAAAGTATAGATTAGTTAGATTTAGTTAAAATTTCTTTAACTTTTTACTTACATTTGCTGTTGATGATTTGAGATTTGATTTGATTTGACAGATTGATTTGGTGCTCGTTTTTTATTAGTACTCACAATGTCCTAAAAATTCTAATATATACTTGAATATGTTATAAAATAAAACAATTGCAATTATTAGGTAATTTCTTTTAGTTATTATATGTTGACTTTTAACTACAACAAAATATTATATAGCATATATTATATACCTCATATATAGATTCCTGTCCTCTGATTGGTCAAAAGTGAGGGCCTGGATTTAACTAGGCCCTTTAAATTTACTATGCCCGGGCATATTTTTCACTAGGCCCATTCAATGTATTTTGCGTTATGTAACTCGAGCTTTATGCATGCGACTACAAGCATTCATGGTCAAACACGTGGTGCAGAGCACAAGCTAGTTATCTGGTGCGCATAATACGACGCGGTCAGCACTGAAAGGAGAAACAAATATCGTAAATTATCACCGGGCGCTTTGAATGCTAAAATGGTTCTTTTAACCAACCAGAGGACAAAAATCTATATATTCGGAATATAAAATGAATATTGACTCCTTTTTGTTCGGGGTATGGTTAAAATTATTTCCCCTCAGTGATCTCAAAACCATGAATATGCCTTCAGCTTCGCTTCGGGCATATCCATGGTTTTGAGATCACCTCGGGAAAATAATTTAAACCATGCCCCTCAAAGCAGTCAATATTTGTATACTATTTTTAATTGATAAAAGTAATGGCTGTGGTAAGGCCGTATGTCCAAACAAATTGGCTCACCGGTGGACCATTCGCTAACACCTGTCTCCTGTTATTGATTATATTGCTCTATAGGCCAAACAATTATTTATTGGACAGCAGTAAACATAAATCCAGACTGCAGGCCCCTATTATTTGTAATTACAACCTGTACTATGGAGTTTTGTTATTGTAGTGGTTACGTCTTGGGGATTGTTTCTTATCAGTGGAAAGCGATGTTTTGTCGTTTATGCTATGGTCACATACCAGTACCTGGTAATCGGAAGGACATTGGTATGACATAGGTGAATGTCTGCATTGCCCAGTCGGTCACCGGTCGGCCACTGGTTGGACACCAATTGTTATTGGACCATAACTTAAGACATCGTGTACAAGCTGCAAGGTTTTAACTCTGTAGTAAATTATTGCAGCATGCATTCGGCACTCTACAGCTTAGGGAAACACACGGACACGTCCGGTTCCCGGCCAAAGTCTGATCAGTATCCGATGAATTTCTACTGGGTGGGACGCCATAAACACATCGTAACCTTGTCGCATGGTTATGTGACCAAGGTATCAAAAATAAAAGTGATGAGCAAATATCTGTCGGATGAGCCAATGTTTCAAACGTCAACCTAAAGAAAATACAATTTGTACAGTGGAACCTCTTTAATACAAAATCTGTTTACCCAAAACCCCTTTAAACACAAATTGATTTTCAAGTCCCTTGATGCTGAATTTGTATGTAATGTAATGGATAACACATAATCCTGCGATTATGTGGATAACTGCGATACCTACCGTTTTGTAATCTATTGTATTTTGCATCCATTTTTTGTCGTGTATATTATTTTAGTTTAAGGTTGTAGTTTTTAATTTTGTAAAGAGCTTTGATCTTTTTTAGGATAAGGCGCGTAAGAAATGCCGCTTAATAATAATAATAATAAACCATGATAACACAAATTAACATGTGTGTAATTTTACAGATTTTGTGTTAAAGAGTTCCACTGTATCAGGATTATATCAGTATTGCCAGGCTGTAAAATATCATAGGCAATCATTTTGAAACAGTAAAACAATTGATAATCAAAACTGTAATTTCTTGCCCATGCTATATCAGACAAAATTATGAAAGCAATATTTTTATTTTCTAGTCCCCCTAACATTTTAGATTATAAGTAATATGTATATGTTATATATATATATGTAGTATAGATAGTTTTTGTCAAAGGATATGTTGGCCGTTGTCCAAGACAACCTATAAAAATGCCTTGAACAAGCTTAAGAAATGTTCAAATGGACAACATCAAAATTGTTGGCAATTATTATATCCCAGACTTAGTGATAAGGCACTCACACATCAAAAGCCGCTCAGTTTGCTCTTCAAAGTAAATTTGAATTTCAAAAATATGCCAAAGTACGGAACTCCGCAAACTCTCCCAATTAATTGTCAGACGTTACAGACAAGTCAAACACTTTGTGGACAACCTAAGGCAAGGTTGTGAGGTGGACAACAAGGATTTTTTGTTTATGGAATAATCTTTTCACCATTTAAAGGGGCAATTCATGATCCACTGTTCATCCTCAATGTCACCTCACTCAAAATTGAGTTATTTAGTAATAAGAATCCTTGACTGGTATATGTTACAATACCCAAACCATTCTTGCAAATGTGCTTGTATTTTTGAGAAAAGTGAGAAAGAGTGTCATTTTCTAATTAATGTCGGGGCCCGACAGTAATTACAATCCAGAAGTCTATGGGGATATTTGAAATGCTTGTAAGCTTATATCTTGAAATTGAATGGTCCGAATCAGGTCAAATTTTCAGCATACATTTATGTTGAACTCTTCTATAGACCAGTTAACTTTTTTAAATTGTTATGGCCGGTAGTATGCACGCGCAGCTTGCTTTGTTGAGGGACAGTGCTTTCAAAACTCCCACTTTACCATGTAATCAATCAATCATGGCGGGAATTTTCAAATATACAATTCAGTTCCTTTTTGATGCATGCGCATATAGCCGGGCAAAACAGTAGCAATTGATGTCATGAGTCAACTGGTCTATTAATTTAGCAAAAAACCGAGGTGAGTTTTTCATCACATCAGAATCATAAATTGCACCTTTAAATTTCAGTAACTTTGAACTAAAAGGATACTTTATGCAAATTTAGAATTTGAAAACACAAAATATGGTATTGGAAATTGTTGGCTCTAAAGTACCAAGACTATTTTGTACTATTTTGAAAAACAAAAACAATAAGTTTATAGATTGTACCAAGAATTGTGTAAGTCTTCTCTTTAAATAATGAACTGAATTTTATGTTTGAAGTTATTGTAATTTAAAATCATGAAGATACATTTTGGACATTCTGTACCAATTCAAATCAGTGTTTGTTTTTTGGTGAATTGATGCAGTGTTGTCCTAAAAAAGTGCATGTATGATAAATGTTGTATTTATATTGTATATAGAAATATTATATATCTAATTTACTGACACTGAAACAAATATCTTCAGAATTGGCATATCATCCTGCTTGATGTTAAATGAGTGGGTAGCCCTAGGCCTTAAAGACACTTGCAGTGATAATTTTCACCAACAGATGGAGGTGTTATAAAATCAGCGGTTCAGTGGGGCGATAGTTTTTGAAAAACAAATTGTGCACATGGTGTATAAGTTTAAGACTTGCTCCTGATACACAAAACAAATGTCAAGCCAAATGGGATCTGCCACCAGGAACGAGTTGTAAATGTGGTAGACTTGATACTTGTGCTGCACGTTAAAATACATGCAAAGTCGTAATTTACGTTTTCTTCAAAACACCTTCAACCTCCAATAAAACTTATTTGATATATGAAAAAAATGTATATATTCTAAGGACTTTCAACCGAAGAATATGTTTACAGATCTTTGAACCCATTTATGACAGTGTTACCATTCACTCAATGACAACATTTACAGACCATAAGTTGCTTAACTTAGGGATGTCAAGTGACATTTAGTACTAGTGAGGTGTCTTTTTAACTCTTATAACATGATCTCTGCAAATATTTAAAAGAGTAATAATGGCAGAAGGTCGCCTTTATGACTCGTTCGTGGCGCACGGTCACATAGATAAGTAAATTTGTCAATGTCATAGAAAACTTAGATGATCTTTTAACCTGTATTTTATATTAAGTTGCTCATTTGAGCCATTATTTTAATATTGGTGCCTCCATGAGGGGTCCGGCGTATCAAAATGGCTACCACGAAATGTGATTTTGTTTATAGTTTGAGTCATTTAAGCATACGAGCTAAGATCAATTCCCATGTTTAAAGGTTCAGGAATGAAAACATGAATACTATAAGTTACCCCCTGCTTGTTCACGAAATACGGGCAAATATCTCTAGGGTCTGGTGCCATATTCCATGAGGCCCCTATCTGTGGGAGTACCCTCCAAATTTGTTTTTCAGTTTGTGGGTGTATCAACAACAATATTGGTCTTTTGGTTCCTGTTAATAAGGCCGTATTTTTACTTTTTTGTGAGTGACCATATATATTGTGCCATATGTTTTCAGCAATCATCTGCTAATTATTCAATATCTATCTAATTTACATTACAACGCATATTTGAGGAGGAGAAATATATATTTATATGATCAATAGGGATCATCCAAAATATATGGAGCAGTTATTGATTTTCCATCATCAGACCTGCGTTATTATTAGAAAATACATTGGAAGCTATTGGAAATGTTTAAAGAGCGAATACTTGTCGCACCATATATATATTAATGCCATGAAAAAGTAAAAATCGACCCTAATCTAAATTGAAGACATGTTATTATTGTTTCATTTCTGAATTCTAACAAACATGGCCTATTAGATTATGCTAAATGACAAATGTGGGTCGCCGCAGCAATAAGCAACATGTACAAGCCGAGTGCATCCTTTTGCCATGGCAACCCACAAATGATATCTTATTTTCTGGTAGCTATACGCCATGGAAGTAGTGACATTACATTTATGATAATTAGCCCAACATGTGTGATCTGGTTCCAAACAAATGATCATGTCCGTAGTGGTTCCACTGATCACACGTAATGACACAATTCACAAAGGTATATATAAAAATCAGACCATCTTTACATTCAATTTTTGTTCACAAACTGAAAAGATAGTGAAAGGGATGAACTTCTGGTCTATTATAAGACTCTTTTCTATAACACATTACCATGGTTTATGCTTATTTTTGCTTCATATGAATTCACAAGTACTAAAACTAAAATGGAAATTATTCCATGCCTGCCAACTAGTAAGATTTAATCTTATTTAGTAAGATTTTTGGGCTTATGACAGCAGAAAATCTTATAAATGAGATTTCTGAATCTGTGAAATGCATAGCTTCTTGGTACTTTTGTGTGTAAAATCTACTTTTTAGTGAAATAATCTACTTTTTGGTTGCAAAGTCTACTTTTACACATCCCATAGACTTAACGTGAGGTAACAATGGCCACAATGTTTGTTTGGAACCAGATCGCACGTGTCGGGCTAATTATCATAAATATGACGTCACTACTTCCACGGCGTATTTTGATGTGACTTATACCTTTCTGATGGAGGCACCACTATTCATGGTGGATAAGATTCACAAGGTTTTTTCTGATGTCATCAGTCAACCAAAGGGTATGAATAAAGTCCTGATTGAAATGTTTAAAATCACACAATGGGTCTTGTTTCTTTGTATTATGGAATAGTTTACCCTTCCCCCCGGCACCTGATCCTCTTTAAATCAGAATGATAGTGCGTTCAGAGTTCATCACTGTAACATCACTAAGTGCGTTCAGAGTTCATCACTGTAACATCACTGGATACGCGGTCTTGAAACGTGAAAGCATGTCTACTGGCTTGTATATGATGAAGTTGCTTGACCCCTGCTGTACAACAGTTCCAATATCAACTTTCCTAAAGGTACAATTATGGATTTAGGTTTAAGTCCCTTCAGATTTCGTCAAACCCCGTGACCTAGCCCAGGTTTTAGTCACCCCTATTTTCTCCCGGAAGGTTTTAAAGGACGCAACCACCTTAATTCGTTTAAAGGGGGTTGTTCTACCAACCAGAATATTCAGGGGGTCCTTTAATCCCAAAGGGGCAATAGGGGATCCAATAAGTCCCATTAGATTTTGTCAAACCCGGTGACCTAGCCGAGGTTTTATTCACCCCTAATTTCCCCCAAATGTTTTAGGGGAAGCAACCACATTCGTTTTAAGGGGAGTTGTTCTACCAACAAGGATATTCAGGGGGTCCTTTAATCCCCTAGGGGGAAATAGGGGATCCCATAAGTCCCTTCAGATATCGTAAAACCCTGTGACCTAACCGAGGTTTTAGTCACCCCTATTTCCCCCCCCGGAGGTTTTAAAGGACGCAACCACCTTAATTCGTTTAAAGGGGAGTTGTTCTACCAACCATAATATTCAGGGAGGGGGTCCTTTAATCCCCAAGTGGGCAATAGGGGATCCAATAAGTCACATTAGATTTCGTCAAATCCTGTGACCGAGCCGAGGTTTTAGTCACCACTAATTTCCCTGGGGGTTTTAGGGGAAGCAACCACATTAATTCGTTTTAAGGGTTGTTCTACCAACCAGGATATTCAGGGAGTCTTTACCCCCAAGAGGCAATAGGGAACCCATAAGTCCCTTCAGATTTCGTGGTACCCCGTGACCTACCGAGGTTTTAGTCACCCCTATTTTCCCCCGGGGGTTTTAGGGGACGCAACCACCTTAATTTGTTTTAAGGGAGTTGTTCTACCAACCAGGATATTCAGGGGGTCCTTTAATCCCCAAGGGGGCAATAGGGGATTCCATAAGTCCCTTCAGATTTTGTTGAACCCCGTGACCGAGCCTAGATTGTAATCACCCCTATTTTCCCCCAAGGGTTTAAGGGGACGCAACCACCTTAATTGGTGGAGATTTTCTCGAACCCTGTGACCGAGCCGAGGTTTTAGTCACCCCTATATTCCCCCTGGGGTTTTAGGGGACGCAACCACCTTAATTTGTTTTAAGGGAGTTGTTCTACCAACCAGGATATTCAGGGGGTCCTTTAATCCCCAAGGGGGCAATAGGGGATTCCATAAGTCCCTTCAGATTTTGTTGAACCCCGTGACCGAGCCTAGGTTTTAATCACCCCTATTTTCCCCAAGGGTTTTAGGGGACGCAACCACCTTAATTCGTTTTAAGGGGGTTTGTTCTACCAACCAGGATATTCAGGGGGTCCTGTAATCCCTAAGGTTGCAAGAGGTGATCCAATAAGTCCCTTCAGATTTCGTCAAACCCTGTGACCTAGCCGAGGTTTTAGTCACCCCTAATCCCCCCCCCGGGGGTTTTAGGGGACGCAACTACCTTAATTCGTTTTAAGAAGGGTTGTACTACCAACCAGGGGTTTCAGGGGGTGCTTTAATCCCCAAGGGGGCAATAGGGGATCCCATAAGTACCTTCAGATTTCGTGGAATCCCGTGACCTAGCCGAGGTTTTAGTCACCCTAATTCGTTTTAAGGGGGATTGTTCTACCAACCAGGATATTCAGGGGGTCCTTTTACCTCCAAGTTCTTCAGATTTCGTTGACGCGTCGAACCCCGTGACTGTGCCGAGGTTTTAGTCATCCCCATTTTTCCCCCGGGGTTTTAGGGGACACAACCACCTTAATTCGTTTTAAGGGGGTTGTTCACGCTACCAACCAGGATATTCAGGGGATCCTTTAATCCCCAAGGGGGCAATAGGGGATCCCATAAGTCCTTCAGATTTTGTCTAACCTGGTGACCGAGCCGAGGTTTTAGTCACCTCTATTTCCCCCCGGGGTTTTAGGGGACACAACCACCTTAATTTGTTTTAGGGAGAGCCCCACGACGAGCCAAGGTTTTAGTCACCCCTATAATTCCCCCCGGGGGTTTTAGGGAATGCAACTACCTTTAATTCGTTTTAAGAATGTTGTACCACCAACCAGGGATTTCAGGGGGTCCTTTTGACCCCAAGGGGGGATAGGGGATCGCATACATTCCTTCCGATTTCGTCGAGCCCCGCGTCCTAGCCAAGGTCTAAGTCATCCCTATTGCCCCCCTTCCCCCCCCCGGGGGGTCTTAGGGGATGCAACTACCTTAATTCGGTTTAAGAGGGGTTGTACTACCATCCAGGGGTTTCATGGGGTCCTTTTGATCCCAAGGAGGAAGGAGGCAATAAGGAATCCCATATGTCCCCCCCCCCTATTTCGTCAAACCCCGTGACCTAGCCGAGGTCTAAGTCACCCCTATTTCACCCCTGTGTTTTTAGGGGATGCAACTACCTTAATACGTTTTAAGGGGGGTTGTAATACCAACCAGGGGTTTAAGGGGGTCCTTTTGACGCCAAAGGGGCAATAGGGGATCCAATACGTCCCTTCCGATTTAGGCTACCGTGACGAGCCCAGCAACCGAGCTGAGGTTTTAGTCACCCCTTTTTCCCCCTTGGGGTTTTAGGGGACGCAACTACCTTAATTCGTTTTAAGGGGGATTGTTTTCCCAACCAGGGGTTTCAGGAGTCCTTTTGACCCCAATGGAGCAATAGGGTATCCCATATGTCCTTCCGATTTTGTTGAACCCTGCGACCTAGTCGAGGTCTAAGTCACCCCTAGTTTCCCCCCGGGGATTTTACTACCAACCAGGGGTTTCAGGGGGTCCTTTTGACCCCAAGAGGGCAATAGGGAATCCCATACGTCCCTCCCGATTTCGTCGAGCCCCGTGACCGAGCCGAGGTTTTAGCCCCGGGGGTTTTAGGGAAGCAACTACCTTAATTCATTTTAAGGGGGTTGTTCTACCAACCAGGGGTTTCAGGGGGTCCTTTTGACCCCAAGGGGGCAATAGGGAATTCCATATGTCCCTCTGATTTCGTCGAACCCCGCTACCTAGAGGTCTAAGTCACCCGTATTTTCCCCCAGGGGTTTTGGGGGATGCCACTACCTTAACTCGTTTTAAGGGGGGGGGGGGTTGTACTACAAACCAGGGGTTTCAGGGGGTCCTTTTGACCCCAAGGGGGCAATAGGG
>JXSR01S011403.1:75336-92426 GCA_000969725.1 Ophiothrix spiculata
TAAGCTCATATTTGATACCTAAAAAGGATTAAAATTGATCCTTTTTGTCTCATATTTGATACTTTCTTTCTAAGAGTGTACGTTTATTTTACATATTTTGTATGTTTCAGATTCTGACTTTGCCATCAGACTCATCAGACGACTAAGATCAATAACATAAACAGTGCGACATTATTTGATATAATCATACTTTCGACAGCTTGAACAGAGCTTGAAATAAAAGCAAATGGGAAACAACATTTCAGCAATGATTTTAAAATTTACGGTTCTATTTTTGCTTCATTTTCTTGTATGCATGTATTGTATTGTATTGTATTGTTGCCTGTATTGTTTTGATATTGCCTATTATACTCATGACATGACATTTTTTGCCGAAAGCGCGCAAAAGAAAGTAGATCCGTCTTGAGCATTTAAGTAATTGTATTTACATAAATTACCGCTCATATATACACGGGCAAACTTGAAGGTACTGTACTTATATATTAAGCCGTCATTTCGCTGTTTTATATTTATAAGAAATCAAGTTAAATTGTGATATTTAGAATATTTAGAGTAAAACGGCTACTTTTTGCATACAGGTCGGTTGTAATTTATGACGTCATAATTATGATAACTAGCTGATCGAAATTCGATTATATTATATAGGGAACCCAAAGTTTCACCTTGGTACGAAATACCAAAACAAACTTTCTGGGTGTCCATTTTAAAATCAAGGGGGGGAGGGGTGGTGGTTGTGTTGCAGTGGTTACCATCGCTAGTATGCTAGTAGTCCGTGTGTTAGGAAAATTGCTCAATACTAGAGGCTCGAAATTGCGCGTATTTTTTTATATTTCTACTTTTATTGTAACTGTTAGTGCTGGCACTTACAAAATAAAACAAATGTAATCGAATACCTTTATGTTAAGTGTTTTATACACAGTATCAGTCTTTGAAAATAATAATTATTTCTATATAATTGCATCGTAAGGTTTGCTTTGAAGTAGGCCAAACAATGCGTACCTCAATGGCACGTACGACGGGTTGTGATATCGCTAAAGGCCTAGTGGTTTAAAGCAGATCAATAAGGAGAAAAGAAAAATATGCTTGTATTTGACTAACCCTTATATTAGACCTGTTCATACCCCGTATTTTCATTGCTTGTAAAGAGTTCGATCATTAACTGTTTCATACACCAGGTAATTACAAGTCAAACACTATTTGTAATTAAGTAGGGCCTATATAACACAAATTTTATTTCAAACAATTAACAAACTGGAAGAAAAAACACGAACTTTTAAACGGAGCACACGACCGTGTGAAGTACATTGTTCCAATAGCGACAAAACAAATCCGGCAGTTTCATTTACCTCATCGATATTGATCTAATTATAATGAATGAATGACAGTTGTTCGCCATGTGATTGGTTACACCTCTGCCGTGCCTCTTTTATGATGTCATATACCGTACTGTACATGCAACCACATAGACAACGTAATAATAAATCCTTGTTTACAGGATTAGGAAAACTGTCAGTCAATCCTTTAATTAAATCAACATGATCAAGTAAGCTGAAAATAATGACTTTTAGGGACGTTTGACGCAATGCCCAATTACCACAGATGTCCCGTAAAAAATTGTGAGACAATCCCCTATATTTTGCTTTTTCTGGCATTTTATTTCGGGATTTGATCAGTCCATCCAGTCGTTAATTAGTCTGTAGATAACATTGAAAACCAGCTAAAAAGGTTGAAAACAACAGAAAAGCGATTTAGGTCCTGTATTCAACATATTGTTGGTTATTATTTTCTGGGTTCTATCGTTGCGTGTTTAAGTGTAAGACATAAATCACACGTGCTGTGCCATTAATTGGCATGACCTCGGTTATTTAAAAACTGTTAAATAAGGTCAATCGATATGTTGAGGCTTCAAATGGTCGTGAGCAAAGCACATAACCAAAACTGAACGTAAACGTTTGAACTGAGTACCGTGTTAGTCTACCCCTTCTAAAAGAGGTACTTAAAAGCTCAGTCGGCAATTCAACCAACATGAAACGCCGGTTCTGAGCGTTAAAATGCCGGTTGAGTTTTGAAACGATCCTTATTCCTGGTCGTTAAAAACTTACCCAGGCATCTAAGTAATTTTTACATCCTTTCCAGTCATTTTGAAGGGAAAAATCAGGTACCTTCTAACATATGGTAGGGTAAGCCGTCAAACTTGGTAACCACCCTTATAAGGAAAACGTTATTAAAAAATATCTGCATGTTATGCCGCTTAAACATACAGAATATGTTCAATTATCATGTTCTAATTTATTACCAATATACAAAGTCTGATAATTAAAGAAAAAAGAAAAGAAAGACAAGAATTGGTGACCTTTTCTTGCCCAATGACAGATTTCGGCAACATTTTCGGACCTAAAGTAAAAAAATGTATGGCATCATAATGATTTTGTTATCAATGAAAAGAGGAGACCTAACCTATGTATAAAAGAGGTTTTGGCGTGTCAATATCAAGTTCAAAGTGGGTGATACCCAATCCTTTCGGAAACGACGTAGTAGAAATACATATAGCTCAGATCCGGCGGACGAGAGTTAATGCTATCATACATACACGCTACCTCAAATGTACATAGATTGTTTTCCTACATTAAGTTAAGTTAAAGTCAAAACAGATATGATTTCAACAGATTGGCAACTAGCGAACCAACAAACAAATTTTAGCAGAAAAAGACAAACAACAAAACAAACAAAGACATAAGGTAACAAACAGACAAATATTCAGGCACAGTTTCAATATTTAATTATTGAAAGACATAAGCTACATTCAGCAGCTCAGACACATTATATCCTTATATTACACTTGTCAAATACATCTAGTCAAATTGTCAACATTTAAATCACAATTTTGAAGTCCAGTATATTTCTTTTAAGTATACCCATTAA
The DNA here is from genome assembly GCA_000969725.1 of Ophiothrix spiculata. NCBI lineage: Eukaryota > Metazoa > Echinodermata > Ophiuroidea > Amphilepidida > Ophiotrichidae > Ophiothrix > Ophiothrix spiculata. The sequence goes on from JXSR01S011403.1 coordinate 78,259, forward strand.
TTTTTTAGTAGAATAGCATTCCTCTGATAAGTACCAATTTTCTTTCTATTTGGCGTGATCACATCTGGTGGTCAAAAGTGTTTGCACTCGCTTAAAAACGGTCAAAAACCGAATTATTATATCAAATGACCAGGTCTCTTAAAAATCACGTTTTTTTTATATGTGCCTTAGTATCCAATATAAATTAATCCATGTTTCCTCTGATATTCGATCTTCCATAACCATCAGAATGACCGATTTGCTTGACCACATGAATGGGTATAGGCGCAATAATAGTACTAACCCACATTGTTTTGGTTTGAAAACAAATGTATTTAACACAAGTTATTTCATCATTTTTCAATTTTTTTTTAATTGGTTCAGTTTAATTATCACTATAATGTATACTATTTTCAGCAATATCATTCTATGGATAAGATTTAGCCGTTCAAACGTTCAAGGGTGGCTTAAAAACAGACGCTATGGCTTAGCACTATATTGCACCTGAATTCATATTCAGCGCCGTAGATCATTTAGAAACACTGGATGTCTTCTGAAATCACTGATTTATAATCATTGTATCAAATCAAGTACTCTTAGATCTGACATTTTGAAATAGAAAAAAAAAAGAGCTTTGGCATCTAGTGTTTCTAGAAACTTAGAAATTGTAATGTTCAAGACCTCGGGGCAATATAGTGCTCTCACTTTTAAAGTGACTGGTTTGTTTTATTGAAATCACATGGGACTCCAATATTAGTCAAAATATTTTCATTCACCCATCATTGGTTCATAAGAAACTTTTCGAAAAAACACTTTTCATCTTTGCAGTCAAAAAATCATTCAAATCAAAACCAGTAACTTGTGCAAAAAGAGGGTTAGCACTATATTGCACCCACCCCTTCATATACAAATACACCATACGCACTTTTCGATAATGTGTAGTTTATTATTCAATGTTCGTTATCACCGTGGAACCGTAAAGAGCATTTTCAGGTTATACGTTTTCGAACAAATGTGCAGTTATGTATTTAAACTCCATTTTTTGAATGTGCAGAAGAAAGTATACAATATATTTAACACGCCATATTTTCAAATGTACGGAATACAATTCATGTTGAGTTCAATAGATCTATATGTAAAATATAAAATCCGAAAAGAAAATGACACAACTGATGAACAGTTCTCGAGATATAGCTGGTTTTGTGCGGAAACACTTTTGACCGCCAGTGTAAACATAATTATTCCACAGTTCTACACACTTACTCGACAATCTGGATCACATCAATACACTCTTAGAAAGAAAGTATCAAATATGAGACAAAAAGGATCAATTTTGATCCTTTTTAGGTATCAAATATGAGCTTACCCTTTAAGGATCAAAATGATCCCAAAATAAGGATCACAATTTTTGATCCGAAAAAAGGATTAAATATTTCTTATAAAAAAGATCTGCATAAAAACATCACACTGAAGTGACCCTAGCAGGGTTTGAACCCACGCCGCACTTATACCTGCTGGTAATTACGAGACCAATGCTCTAACCACTCGACCACGGTACTGTGTGATGAAATCAACGTATTTATACATGTTACACCATAGTATACATTCCCCGCTGTGTAGCGGTAATGGGGTGTACTCAAATATGAAACAAAACATTCCGTTGCATCCAAACGCGGTATCAAAATGTGAGCTCATCCTTTCCGTATCAAAGTAATCCAGAAATACGGATCAAAACTTTGGTATTGTAATCAAAAAGGATCAAAATAAAATGATCCTAAAAAAGGATCAAAAATGATCCTTGTGAATTTGATCCATTTGTATATATTGATCCATGATCAAAAGTGATCCTTAAAGGATCAAAATAAAATGATCCCGAAAACTACTCGTATATTTGATCCCGGCCTTCTAAGAGTGTATGATACATGATTGTAAGGTTTAATGAATCGAAAAGTTTGGGAAAGATATGTCACACACAAATTGATCGTTTCTACAATGCTCTAAGTACATGATGCAGAAAATCGATCTCATAGTAAACAATTTTTCATTTAAAAAATGCTCTTGTGTAAAGTAGTGTTTGAACACTCATACAAAGTTACTCTTTTAAAATACTGGTTATCATCTTTAGATATGAAACCGTCCATCCCAAACGAGCCGTTAATGCAGTCCCGTGCCATTTGCATTTTATTTAAATATTTGCAAAGACCATGCTATAATGACACCTCAATGATATTCACTCGATTTCCAAAAGTCAAGTTATGGTCCGTCAAAGGTTGTCCTGGAGTAAATCAAATTTATAACTGAGATTAACGGGTTCAAAGATCAGTAAGCCCTATATTTTCTATTGATTGTCTCAAAATATACAGAAATATTTTATATTTCCGATCACTTTCTTGAAAGGAAACTTCGGCAAATGTCGCCCTTGACATGTATTTACACCTGTAACGCAAAATGCATTTTGCTGCATTTACGGCCCGTTTATGATGGACAGCCACATACGGTATAGTATACATATATTGGGTTTCCTTAAAAGGGTTTCAGCAGCTCTTTACTTTGTCAGCCTTATTCATTACCCTCACCTAGAGGCCTGTAAAAGTCACAATATAACAGGGGTGGTCATCCAAGGCGTATGATTTAGCTGACCACACTATGCTCTTTTGAGAAAATGATCCGTAAAGGAATCCGTAGGGCCATCGCACCTTATATTACCACAACCGCCAGCAATGTCTGAAGATTCACGATGTTCTCTCTGATTATGTTTCACTACACGTGATATTTCTCAAGGTACAAATTAGACCCAAATAACTTCCAAATACTCATAAATAAGGCTACTGAAAATTCTTCTTCAATGTGCTGGAAATATGTGAGTGACTTAACATTTTGCAGTTAATTCTACTTGTGCACATTATCCTTCAAACTCTCTGTAGGCCGATCTCGATGAATTTACCAAATGATTGAAGGATGATATGCTCAACGTGAATCCTTCCATGAGTCAAACGCTCCATTTTGGTCAAACTCCCCTCCAGCCTACCTAGATTTAGTTTTTGAATACCACACAAAATCGTATTGCCCAAATAAAAAGTAACCCATTATGTTACAATTATTGATACTGTTAGCATGGTTAGTTTTATATTTCGAGGGAATGCGCACTTTAAGAGTAATTCCGATTTTACTGCAGATCTTAATTTACCTCCTCAATTGGTATTTGGTGATCATCTGCATAGCACAACTAAAACGTTGCACATAATTACGTCACTCGTGAATCATTACGTGACGTGAAAGAAACCCAATGCATTTTGAGCATCACTCGACTTTTCTTTGAGGCATAGCAACCGGGCACACCTTGCATTATTTGGTTCTTACGATGCGCGAACGGATTACTCAAACAGGCATCGATTGAAGTACAAGAACACTTTTTGGCATCAAAATTGGTGGTTGTATCTGAAAAAAAAAATTTGCTTTTTTTCAAATGCTCATGATCCGATTGCGAAATTTGGTTGGTGACCATAATTAGATACCATCGCAGTCAATCAGTATTTTTAGTACATATTGATAGAAACACCATGCAACCTTAATGATAAATTCTTCAATTGCAGCTGTATAGTTCTGTCTTTCCTAATGCAAGCCAACGTAAATATTCGGCTCAAACCTTCTTCAACATTCATGCAATGCTATTTTATTATGAAACTCACGAAGCATATATACTGAAATAACAAATTGTCGTTTCTGGAATGATTACATACCGGGGCATAAATTTTAACAACATTGGTCTATGTCCCGCGATGTGGAGGTTTCCTGCAGTTTTTATGACGGTGATTCATCATAAGTGTGCAACAATGGTGTCAGTGACAAAATAACTTAACAATTTCGCAACACAAGCTTCATATCATTTATCGGATTTCTTTAAGGGTTTTATGTGCAGGTTTGGTAATGCATATAGCACGATGCGGTATCTCAACAACCATCATATTACCTTGAAACGAGGCATTTTGGCAGCTAAGTTATGGGATCTAACAGATCATCTTAGACGGGGATCCAACTGAAGATATTAGGGAAGCAACAGACAAATATATGCCAGGGCCTCTCCATAATCGCTGTGGTGGAACAATGTGAGGGTTCCAACTTCTATTCGGGTATTCAGTAAGTAGATGTCACAGGAGCAAAGTGTGACCTTGTCTTAGGGTGTGATCATTGGAAGTGTTGCATGCAAACGTAGCGTACATTGGCTACTACCATAAAATTGTCGGCGCATAAATCAACGTATAAGCCGCGGCTTATATTCCGGAAATTACGGTATACCCCTTTGAAAGCATACGAACATTTATCAGCTATGGCATCGCAGGTTATGACACTTACAATGTCCACTTGACAGGAAGAGAGAAATAAGATTCGTGGAGACCACGGTAATAAATCTGCATGTTGGTAATAATACCCCTTGGAAGACATTGGAATTATAACCAATATAGCGTGCTTATGAAAGAAGAAGAAGATAAATGTTAAATACAATATTTACAATATTTGTATAAAATACGTTCTATACAGACGTTCAAGGATTGCAGACATCCTATATCTCAAAAAGTTTATTATGTACATATTAACAAGGCCCAGAAACGGTGTATTTTTAAATGTAATTTAAACATTTATGGTATAAATGGTACGCAGAAAACTCTGTCATTGATTTATTGTTTCCGAAGTCGAGCGAAATACAAAATTAAGAATATCATTTTCATCCAAGATACATACAAGTAGATTCCTTTTATTATTAGCCACCAGATGAAGCAGACAATTATGATATAGATTATAAGTTGGTGTTTTTGCAAGAAATCTCAAGGTCATCTTTGAAATCTGATGTTTCCACTGCACGCTATAATATCTTCATAGAAAAATGGAAACCCAACTCAAAAATGATAATCTTGATCAAATCCACGAATCGTCACCGTCTTCCCAGCCTCCACCTAACAATACACCCCCTGTTCCATATTTGATAGTTCTACTTCCTTTTTGGCCCACGGTAAAGAACAAGACTACTGTAAGGATTGCGACGATATACTGGATAATTCCAGCAATCAGGGCTGCATAATTCCATTTCCGGGCATTTTTAGACATCTTGTGAGCTCCTTTGTAATCTTCACCAGCATTTCTTGCACGCACCTACATGATAAAAAGGAAAAGTGACAGATCTTTATGTGAAAGCAAGGCAGTTGTGAGAACAATAATTGTTAATGCCATTGTTTTTCTCTGCTCCGGAAAAAAACACGAAATAGGAGCATACTTTCTAGTCACTATCAGCAAATGTGCTATGAACAGCTTAAGGTGTCTGGTCCATGAAAGATCTGGTAAAAATCGGCATGAATAATATTTTATCGATATAGAACCAATATGTAAAATAAAACTCGTTTTTGCATGCTATAGTCAGTTTTAAAATAACATTTTTGGAGCTTTTGGGGAAAAAGTAGTACAGGGGTCTATAGGAAATGTGGCAAAAGTGACACTATCTAGTGTAATTTGAAACTTCCCACTGAAATTTTGAGTCAATTTTTTCACAAAATTATGTTCTTTCAATTAACAAAATAAAAAGTGGGGGTCACTGAACTATTTTTCACGAAAAATGAGAAAATGTTACATTTTTTGGCTTTCAAAACATTATTTTGCGTATACTGCGCAAGCGTGTTGATGCACTTGCGAAATAAAAACAAGTGCGTACCAGTACGCGTGGACCAGACACCTTAATAACGTCATTCTAAATAAATATAAAGTTTAAAATTTACGTTGTCTTTAAAATGTGCATTGCTGTATTAAAAATGGAAGACAGAAGGCACATTATTATAGTCCATTAACATTCCCGACCTTTTTGTACTTTACCAGTAGAAATATGAAGAACCAAATTCCAATGCTTAACGATTGGTGAGCATATTCTTTCGGATTTATAGATAAGTACTTTTTGAATGTATAGTGGTTGGAAAAAATAAATGAGGAAGTATATTCATGTCTGTAGCTAATAATGAAAAAGAAGAAGAAGAAAAAAAAATCTGCCATTAATCTTAATACATGACGAACAGGGATAATTAATATGGCAGCCATTTTATTTTGTATGTAAAATTCATGAACTACAGATTGCATGCTGCCATAATAATTATCGTTACTTACATCGAGTGACATTTGTATAGCAATAATTCCCAGTGGAAAACAGCACAGCAGCATGTTAAACATAGAGAAGCAGAGATAATCATAAGCCTCCGTCCTGTATTGAGATTCGTGCCGCATAATCACTTGAGTAGGTGGACCTCCCCCTTAAGAATGTATTGTTAATGCGCTTAGACCTTGTTTAAGAATAAGCGCACTATAAAAATAATATGTATGTATGTATGTATGTATAAGCATCTACAGTTTGTAATGAATGTTTTCGGGAATTCAAAGTATCATTCACACACCCAAAAAATAGAAAATAAAAGAATCAATCAATATTTTATTAAAAAGGTCATGCTTTAAAACGTCATAATTACGTAGCCCCTTGAATTGACGTGTTTTTAATCATATCATAGTACATTTTAGATTTTATGTTACAAAATAAAGTGTTTATCTGTTTCTCACTGATTTCTTCTTCTGTTTTCTTCCGGCAAAACTTTGACGGCTTATATCTGTTTGATTTTGACCGAACTTCGTCAGTGGTATACAGGGGATCATCCCCCATCACCTTACTGCACTGGAGTCAGGGTCATTTAAGGGAACAAGGTTCAAAAGCATGATCTTCACGAGAAAATTTTTTAACTTATCGACGTTGAGAGGTAAACTCTGAAATTTACAGATATGAATTGTCTTGAGACAGTACTGTCTTGAGACCCCAGTGTGTCGTGAGCAGGCGATATTTCCCTTTCCTCTATACGATATTATACCGCGAAATGTTGAATCGACTGTGCACTTGATGTTTAACATCAATATTAATGAGTTTGTAAAATATTTTTAAAAGCCTTATTAAATCGAAAATATACACCTGAAAAACTAAACATGTTGCATATTTATTTATAAATATTGTGTAATTATAATGCAATTACATTTTCCGAAATATTTGTGACATTTCGTGCAATTTTCCTGGCAAGTTATTTCACGCGATAAACCTTCAAAATCGACTGGTGATTTTCCCAAAAAATATCAATACCGATACGCTTATAGAAAAATTTAGATTTCAAAAGTTAAGGTGTTATCTTACCCTGTGGTGTTACAATTTGCTTGTCCCACGAGGGGTTAAAACTCAAAAGAAAAATCAAATTTTAAACTTGGCCTGATTTCAAAGGTTAAGTTGTCAATTTTTTGGTCTTCAACAGTGCCCATGATGACATCTTCGTTCGATCTTTACGTGCGGATCAAAGGTCAAAAGAAGGGTTATATTGTCAAATTTCAAAGATTAAGGTGCCAAATGCTAGTAGTGAACAATCAATCAACGTGTCCATAATAACCTCTTGGTCTGACCTAGCTTTTCTAAGGGTCACAGTAAAAAAAGAAGAAAAAACAAACAAACAAACAAACAAACAAAAACAGCGACAGGATCCCTGTCACAGGCATGACTACAATCAGGGAAAAAAGTTTTGGCACAATTACCTCTGCATGTCATTGATTTCGCACGCTTTCCCGTCCCCCACTCAATGTTGATCCGAACACAAGGAGCATCTTTACATCCAACATTGAAACAGGGGTGGGGAAGGGGATGGTCAGAAGAGAAGAGTTCTTTATTGCCTTCAACTTTACCCATCTGTTACTGTCATTACTACTGTTTTAAACAGATGAATTCACTTGAAAAGACTCAAGTGTTCCAACGACTTTTTTCCCTGATTGTAGTTCCTACCTCTTTTCTAACGGTAACTTCAGGAATCACTTCCGTCGTCTGCTCTAACTGTTTCGGCCTTTGAGGACTATCCGCTTCCGTAGTATGCTCTGTCTGTTTCGGCCATTGAGGACCATCTACGGAGTTATACACTGGCGGGGAACCAGTCACTGGGGAACTATTTGGTCTTCTGACCTTTGGTGGTTCTTCAAATTCTGGTAATGTATCTGTGTACCAAGTAAACATGGAGAAACTAAGGGGCCTGTCTGGCTTCTGATCCCCGCCATGCTGGTCAGGAATTTGCAGATGGTTGTCACTCATTGTTAAATGTGAAGTTAACCCTGAAAAGAGACAAAGTAAAAAACAAATCGTCATAATCAATTGCGTATAGTTAACTGACCCTCTTTGTCTATAAGAAACAAGGTAAACAACGAAAAAAGAAGACACTGGCAACCCGGGGGGGGGGGGGGGGGGGGTCTTCAACATATTTTGTACGGGTATGTGCCTGCCGGACGTTGAAAAACTGACCATCTCTATACCTATTTTTGTCTCAAAAACCCACCCATCAATATACCAATTTTGATGGAAAAGCATCCAATTTTACTGAAACTGGTAAAAATATAACTCTGGTGAAACAAAAACGTTTTAGAAACGTTCAAAACACCCGAGAGAAAACCACTCTTAAAGCATGGGTCTGAAAGGTTTTCCTAACGTAAATTAAACAGTTTTGTAACGTTATGTTTAAACGTTTTTAAGCGAAAAAAAAAACCACTCCACACTTTCACGTTTTTGAAACGTTTTCTTACCCAAAATAACACAGTTTTTTAACGTTCAAAAAACGTTATTTGGCTAGCTGGACTACTTATTTATAGAATAAAAAAATAATCTTGAAAAATAAAATGAAAACAAGAATAAAAAAGAGCCTGACAACCGGTCCGCAAATTTCAATTTCATACCACCCTCTTTCACACCTGGGACGCGGAAAATAAAATGATATTGGAGCCACGTTTTTAACTAAGTGTCAGCTCCTATATTCATCCTCCTTGCCTAGACTTTCTCAAAGCAGATGCTGCTACTGTTACTTTCATAAATCATGTACATTAGCAATCATCAGGCATATAACTTCAGTTCTGTGTACCTAATTAAACCTAAATTGTGTACTTAACTAAAACCTAAGTATGTAAGTTCTGCGGTGTTCAAAGAAGATCAAGGTATGTTTGGAGAGATGGCCTCTACCCAAGGGTAGTAAGAGAAAAATGTAGCAACATTCTATTAGTGACAGACTCCTTTTAGATTAGAGTGCTCGAACCCTTATGGATGAACGTATACAAATAGATCTGTTACAACAGAGGCTGCCACTCTGAGTTTCTTGCAGTTCTGTGGTGTTCGAAGCAGGTCAGAAAACTGTTTGAGAGATGACATCTATCCGAGGGAGATCGTAACAACTGCACTATATAAGAGTTAGATTAAAAGTTCTTGAGCCCTAATAACGTATAAAAATTGCAAGGTATAGTTAACTCTAATAGAAGACATAACTGCTGCAAGAGGTGCGGTAAGTCAGGTATCGATACACTTAACTCACATGTTTAGTTTACTTATATTTTAACAGAGTTTTGACGATTGATTTGACCATTTTGTACGAACCAAGACTCTTGTCACACATCACTGTATATAGAGCCAAACCCACGCCTAACGTACTTCATCTCACTGTTGTTTTGGTTTTTACATTGTTGTTCGTCATGCGTTCGTCAATAGTACGTTCAATACGTTGTCCATACGGTTTGTCCGTTGTGTTCACGTTCAATTTGTTATCCACACGGTGGTGGTCCATTTGTACGTTATTCGTACGTTTTGACTCTTTTCGGTGATGTGTGACAAAGTCTTTAACGGTGGTTGAGTTTCAAAAATGCGTCTATAGACCAGTATAAGTAGATGCAAAATAGTTCAAAGAAAACATTGAATAATAATGAAAACTTACATGTTCTAAATCAAGCATAGGACCATGAATTTGTTGTAAATTACTATGAAAAATGTTTTTGCAAAAGAGTGCTCCATAGGGAAGATTTTATTTTGGAAAATTTGATCAGTTGCAGCTCTATACATTATATCATGCGCATATATTTCAAAATGGCGAATTAAGTTTGACCAATTGTGAGTGACTTTTAAGGTGATGGACTTCCTTTAAAATATTTTATTTTACATGCGATTTTTTTTATATGGTATTATGTTGTTACCTATGGCAGTGCAAATTCATCGGGAAAAAAATGGGTCATAGGTTACCTAATTTGCATAAAAATGACAGCCATCTTAGATATTTAGGGTATTTTTTACGGCATTTTTCAATACCTTAATTTATTTGTTTAAAGGTTTGTTTTTTACTAATTGATACTCAAGGATCTATAAAAAAATGCGTAATTAGGGCTATTTTTTGGGATTTATGGATAAAAAGGGGTAAAATTTGCGTAAATTTGGCAAAATTCATGATTTTGTTTTTAATGCGACAAAATTTTATTTTTTTTAAACATTTTCTCCAAAAGTAAATACAAATTAAAAAAAAGAGGATCTGTTACGCACTGTAGCACGCCAAGGAACACATTCTGTCCAAATTTGGTGGTTATAGGCTTTTCAAATAGGAAACTGTAAACTGAAGAAAATCAACGCACCCGGAAAGACACCGATAAAGTCTAGAAACACTGTTTTGATATCATTATGCAAATTAGGTGCCATTTAATTATTCTAACATAGAACAGAAGAAACTATTTGAATTATCAAAGCATTTGGGTGAAAAAACTACAATCAGAGGTCACTCCGTTTTCAAATTATGAATTTTTGAAGCAAAAAGTATTAGATAACGCTGGGTGACAAAAACAATAAAATACATAACAAATATCACCGGCTGAAAAAAAAATGTCATAACTTTGGAACCGAAGCTCCGATTTTGGTGAAAGACCATTTAAAAGCTAACATTGCCCTCTACATGAATATTTATAAAGCCCAAATGGCGGAATTCAACCTATTCAAGGTAGTCCATTACCTTGCAGCTAATAACGTTTTTAGCATATGAAGCACAGGCGTCACCCATGTTTTAAACACTTCAATTAATTTCGCACCATAACAAACAGAAAACACTCAGTTATTGAATTATGTCCAACTTAGAAGCCAGTATAATATCATTTAAATATTAAGAATACTTCAAAACATATCCGCTCTTATACGTTTTGCATTTAATCATTCACTTTTTGATTTAAACGACGGCTTATTGCAATGCATTGTGGGAATAATGCTTTTATCGTAATTTCTAATCACATTTTTCTTTTCAAGGTGGTCATTCAATACTTGATTAATCTTGTATTTTGGTTTTCGCAAAATGCACTTTTATGCCATCTGCAAGGAAAAAAAGAAAAAAGAAAAAAAAAGGAAAGTCTTTAATATTCATTCCATTCGCTTAACCATAACATACAAAACCCCAATTCTAATTCCTATGGAGTGCTCTATAAAGTAGCGTGACATCTGAAATGCTCTATTTGTGACACCTAAACGAGAGTTCAAAAACATGAATTACACATGAAAAAAGTAGCCTATTCGCAAGATATTGAGGAGGACCAGGTGTTTGATGTTTGTCTATTGGTTTTTGTGACACCATGCTGCTTTAGTACATTTTCTAATGTTTACTTTTCACTTTTGTCATCCACTGAAAAAATGCTAAAGTTCTGAAGAGGCGCTACACAGCAGATAACAAATTTTCTTCTAACATCGAAATCATGGATGGAATATCAAAGAGGAAAGTTTATGTTTTAAAAAAATCAACTCTATTTGTCAGAGCTTTCTTGCAAATTTTATACTATGGCAGTATTGATACGGTTATGTTACAGCATAACAAATTAAATTCAGCAATAGATGTTTTCCAATTTCACCTGTAGTAACAAATATATGAAGAAATAATAATAATAATAATAACAAAAAGATAAAAGGTAATTTGCAACTTTAAAATCATAACAGGCGACACAACTATAAAATGAACAGCATTGTTTTGGAAGCCCCGGTAATGTGATCCGAACAGCCTACCTGATAAATGATCCCCATATGCTCCATCATCTCCTTGTATATAAAGAGTGCATGAATAAAGGAAAACAAAAACAAGCGCCATATTGTTACAATAACTATTAATAATCAAACTCATACATATTAATTCATGCCACATGGTATATTGCATATTGTATTAATCTCTATTGAAAACTGAGCATATGATGAATTTCATAAAGAAGTATTTGTGATGACTCACCCCGAAAAGGGGGACTTTGCGACAGAACACTTTTCAAGAAACAGGTGAAAATAGGCAGCAAAAAAATAAACAAAATAATAAGAATTTCAAGCAGAATTTCTGTTGTAAAATTTGATCGCCTTGATCAATTTCAACAAGTAAGGTGTCATTTTAATGCTTAGAAGATGCAACAGATGAAATGATAAAATCAAATTCGATATCATCTGCAAACTCTCCCCTTTCGGAGTGAGCCATCACATGTACGAGTTTTTAGCTGCAACAGAATTAAGTTTAGTACTGGGTAAAGTACAGTAGAAGTTATCATTAATGATGAAACTAAAACATTGACATACCGTATATTGACAAAGAACATTCAAAATCAAATACATCCCGGAAATTTTGCCATTCGCTATATCCTTTTTTAATTGAATTTCCAACCGTTTTTATTTTAAATTTTTATTTTAAAAACCACCCAAACTTGGATGTTTACTAAAGAAAATGTTGTTCAAATACATGTCTATCATCTGCAACGGACCATTGCATTAAAATCTATAAGCACCCACAAAAGGTGGGGCTTAATTTAGAATATACGTTTCCTAACATACACTTCAGAATTCGAAAGCCATAATCATAAATTGCCGTAATGGAATAAATTTCATTTCTTGCCCAGATTCTTTGACCATCATCTGTCAATTAATTTCAAAGATTTATGTCAACATAGATATTCAATAATGGTAACGTTTTAAGGAAGAGCAAAAGAGCCTGAAACCTTTGTTGAAAACTCTTGTTAATAGGTCACGTGCAAAAACATTCCTCCCGGCAACATGACTGCATAGTCATTAAATTCAACATAGACAAGGCCATGAAGAGCAACGTAAAACAAACACAGCTCATTCATTTGCCGTCGTCAATATGCTTCTTATTAAATTTAATCATTTATTGGAACCAATTTTGGCGAGCATTTAATGTATGCCATGTTTTGTAGCTCCAATTATTGGGCAGAGTTTTTTAATAGTCATGGTGTACTTTGTCTAGTGATCTAGGGCATGGATTTTAGATCAAGGGCATATTTATATATACTTTCAATATATCAGTGAATAACCGTTCTGTCTACGGTATTTATATCGAGAAAGATACATTTCCTAATTTTGGTTGACATTTTCATTCAAACATTTTCTCGTGGTGTACTATGGTGTAAATTCTAAGTTTTACGTCATGAAAAAGATTATGATGGTTATTTCCACCCTATTGCACATTTCAAAGTGCTTCTGATGTGTAGTAGTTTCTATATGATTGTTTTAATATTCTACCAACTAGACTGTCTTGAATACATTCATGAAATTTATCATTTTGATACCAGCGCTTCAGCTAAAACTTTTCACGTTAAACTTATTTGTTCTTGAGATTGTGTAAATTATTGTGATCCAAATGAAACGTTTAGAAAGAAATTGTTCATTCCGAATTATAATTTACGCCATGGTTAAAACTGTACACCATGCGAAAAGTTCTGAAGGATAATGTCTGAAAACTACTAATATCAGATATAACAAATACCGTACAATATGTTACAATGGTAAATACAGTAACAACTTTTGAGAAAAAATTTAGATCGATTTATTTGATATCTTTTATTCAGTTTTGGTTTAGAATACGTGTTATGGAAATAAAAGGATAAGTACGACTTTCAATGTAAGCAAAGCAATTTTTCTTTAGAATTAAGTGTAAAAAGTCTGAATTATCATGAATAATTTCTTAACATCAAGTACCTGAACAACAACGGCGGCGGAAGGTTGAAGTTTTAGGGGGGACGGCTTTTTTTTAATCAAAAAAAAATATGATATTTTGTAATGCGCGCGTAGGGCGCAAAAAAACACACAAAAAAATCTGTCAAATCGGCTTATTTTAGCTACAAATTGTTAAAACAATCTTGAAATTTGCGCAAAAATGGAAAATCTGTACTGAAAATTGAAATGAAATAATATCTGAAAATTCGCGCGAAGCGCGCTATTTTTATTTTTTTTATTTTTTGCATTTAAATTATCAAAACAAAGGGAAAATTTCAATTTACTTTCCTTTTCTTTCTTTCTTCTTTATTTGTTGACGGGGTCCGTT
>JXSR01S011404.1:16428-28541 GCA_000969725.1 Ophiothrix spiculata
TTGAATTGCATAATTATTTTGCTAACGTCATTAGTGGTGAGTTTTCGAAAGTTGCACATCCGTAACTCTTCCTCAACAACTGAGGATTGATCGACTTTTGAAAAAGTTTCAGATAAAATAAATATTATTAGAAATATACCAGTATACAAACGAATATAACTACCAATTACTCATTATTTCAAGTGATACATAGGTAAACACTGACAATCTGTTGTTGTCACATTTTTGATGGCTTAAACTTTTCATCTTCACATATTAAAACAATAGTTAAACTTTACTACTTCTCATGAGTCATAACTTTTCAAATATTGACCAAGAAAGTTGATCGATAATGAGTAAAGTGACTTACAATACATTTTCATGTTGCGATATGTATCTAAAAATACACTTATTCCATTACAGAAACATTTTGAAACAATATATTTTGTGTTTTTAGGTATACTGGATCAAATCAACCCATTATAGTCCTCCGAAAATGTGACATTGAATGGATGCAGTGAGAAAAATGTAGTATCATTTCATTCTCAAGGCTGCGTGACATTTGAGTCATGTGAACTTAAGTATTATGTTGTATCTTATAAATATATATACTAGTATGATGATGGATGACGCCGGAAAAAAAGAGCAGCCTACAGGAATACTCAAGACCGTACGTAGATTTTGTTTGCAATATTAAACTAGTTTGCTCACTTTATTAACAGGATATTTAAGTTAATAAACAAATAAAATGCCACCACCGATTATCTTCTTCAAAAATAAATGTTTTCCAACATCCTGTCCTATTTTTGAAAAGAAAAACATTATATAGCAATTTTTCCATAATTCAATGTACTGCTCCCTAGCTGTGCTGATATTGTATTCAATTTTGTTTTTGTTTGTTATGCAATTGATATATTATAGATATATATACGCTAACCTGGAATAAAGCTGCTATTATTCTGGTTTTACGTAAATATTTAAAAGGTGGTTTGTTATTTACTGGTCTCTACACGAAGTATATGGATTAATGCATCGAACTATAAACTTATCTTTATGGACGTTAAGCTTTTGGTCTGACAAGCAACGGAATTATGCATGTCCATATAATCGCTGTCGGTATTGCATTTTAAACAAAATGTAGTCTATGTACGTCATTTTGGTCAACAATTTCAAGACTTGTTATAGAAAAAAAAGGAATGTATACCCTTTTTATGCAAAGTTTCGAATTAATGTTGCTTATATTTCATAAAAAGCGATTAAATGTGTTTTGAACTTCTTGATTTCACATATTTGAACACACATAATTTTTCTGACATCAAAAGGGCATTCTACAGTAAACGATAACAGGATATAAACACTTGCAAATAAAGCAAAAATGCATGTGATTCGTTTGTAAATGTAGATACATTATTTGTTCCATATGAAAATGGTTGTTTAAGTAAAAATAATATATATATAACAGGCAGTCAAAATATTCCATCAGTCAAAATATTCCATCATCAAAATACTGGGTTTCTTGAAGATGACAGGCTGTCAGTAGTCATGATTAATGTGGTAATGAGATATAGTGATGACAAGAGGTTTGGAACATACTCTAGTTTTTTTTAAATCTAGGTTTGACATATGAAATGACAACTGTCAAAACTATGCATGTGTGTTCTTGTCTCCAAATATTCAGTTTTAAAAACACTTATACTTGGAATTGTTTTGGAACGTCGTCAGGCAAATAAAAACAGCCTAAAGCGGTGGATATACTTGGTCATTTTAGTAGTTTGTAGACATTTTCATTCAGAATTTTTCTCATGGTGATTGGTTTTTAAGAATGGTTTAAACTTTCATTCTGAATGAACATTTTCACCATTGTGTAAAACATAACCATCATTTCAAGAAGAGATTAGCTTACCATGAATAGATCTAGGCCGTAGAATGAATGAATATCAAACATTATACTACCCATCAGTAAGCACTTGAAAATGTGCACTGGGGTGAAAAATAAGTCTCCATTTATTACATTCTTCATAATGTGAAAATTTAGAATGAAAATTCTTATTCAGAATAAATAGTTTACTCCATTCTTAAAAAACAATCACAATGAGAAAAATCTTAATGAAAATGACTACAAAAATGAAGTATATCTACCGCTTAACACATTTCTAGATTTGTTGGTTTCCCACTTTTATTGAATATTTCCATGATACAAATAAGCTATCCTTGCCGTCATGATATACATTATCTGAAGAAGCAATCGTCAACAACTACTAATTGCATAAGTAAGTCAAGCTATTTTTTAATAATGTGAGTAAGGATATTTTACAAGAACTTCCAATAATGTTATTATTATTTTTGACCCAGGTTTGATTGAAACAAAATAATAAACGAAAATAAAAAGGGAAACAAGTTTGGGAAAAATCATCTCTATACAGTTAGAGATGTCAGTGCGCATGATTCATATTTATGCAGTGTACTAAAGCAGTGTAATGCTACTGGCTAGAGTAAGGTAAATAGCTTAGTAGCATGTAGTTAAGCAATAATTAGCAATCATACTTTTCTACACTTACTCCACATTCGATTGTGGTTGTTTCTGATAAAATTATAACGTTTCAAAGCATGTTGAGTTGACCCTATGTCTTTGAATTTCACCCAAAGTTTTTAAGGGGCACATACTAAGTAAAATTAACAATCGAAGTAACATAGATTGAAAATCGAATGTTCTCCTTAGTCATAATGCAATCACTTAGCCGCATTGGTATTCAGTTTTAAGATTCACTTTGCTTCAAGTTTCTGATTGGAATCTGAAACACATGTGGTAATTATCAGAAAATAAAGGAGTGATAAGTGACCCGATTCTGGCTGGAAACGAACATATTGAAATGATCAAGCTTATGCGTTAATTTGACGTATAAGTATCAGATAAACACCGTGCGTGTATCGTACGTGTAATTACGTTTTCCTGATAATAGCGTAGTAGCCGCAAAGGGTACGTTGTAAGCACGATGTAAGTACGTACAACGTGTTCAACGTACGTTGCACGCAAGCACTCACGTTCAGGCGAGTCGCACAACGTATTTACACCGTGCGATCAACGTGCGTCATTCCTGCGTTTGCAGCCTCTTAAACAAAACAAACAAAAACAAACAAACAAACAAAAAACCACGACGGGTTGTGACCAGGTACGATAGGTAGAATACGTTTCAAATACGATTTTTTTAAACAAAGACTACTCAGTTAAATTAGTTAAGTATCGGGGTCCGCGTCCTCTTACGGGAACATAGTCTGATTAATGGAAACCTGAAAAGGTTGTTTACAGAAGCACCGATTGATGTGTCCGATCTGGTCAAATGGGATAGAGCTACGGTTTTTTATGGGGACAATCCCTATAGAACAAAAGGTTTCATAACCTGATGATGCTTTCAAGATGAACGATCTTATTACACATGCGTACAAGATCATTCATCTATAAAGACTTATTTGGTCTTAGAAATGTTTGTTATTTAGATTGTTGAAATGCCTATACCGCCTTTTGGTTCTCAACCCGCAATTTATTGCATCGACGATCCGAACAATGTTGCAGAACTCTAAAGTTCAACACTACATTTAAATCTAATTTCAGATTGTCGTTTATAAATTGCTGTTATTATGTTATCAATAATTTATAATACAGTCAAATATTTTTTCTTAAGTTAGAAAGAAAAAAATGTAATACCTAAAGTGCTTGTTTGTGGTTCAAACATTTTTATTTGAATTACATAAAAACACCTTGTTTACATGAGCTTTTCATTCATATGGGAGAGCAAAGTAATGAGCAGCGAAAGCAATGCAAACGGCATAC
The DNA here is from genome assembly GCA_000969725.1 of Ophiothrix spiculata. Lineage (NCBI taxonomy): Eukaryota > Metazoa > Echinodermata > Ophiuroidea > Amphilepidida > Ophiotrichidae > Ophiothrix > Ophiothrix spiculata. The sequence continues at coordinate 20,237 of JXSR01S011404.1, forward strand.
TTTATCTATCAATTCTTCATAAAACATTTTTCATAGAAGCAAGTAAAGAATGTTCACTTTCTATAATAACAAAAGAAATAATCACAACATAAACCTTGGTGTACTTTACTCATGTTAGTAATCAAACGGCGGTAATTCCCTTGATAAGCATTTTCCATTTTCAAAATTGCTATGAAATGGCATTGCGGCAGTTTTTTTCCTAACTTAGATTTATATTAGTGTAATTGGATAAGCACTTTATGCGAGTTCAATTTGTGTTCCTTGTAATCTTTTTTAAAGGTTTATTGTTTAAATATGGTTTTAACATAATGGCACAGTGTATTGACTGATAACGTATCTTACGAAAATGTGTACTGAAAATGCGGGTATCAATAGATCAAACGAAGAACAAAATGGTAATATTAATTCAAAATTAGTGCAAAGTGCATTTAGTTTGATTTATTTGATTTACATTGAATAAGTAATGAAAAGAAAGCATTTTAAAGCAATAAACCATTCTAGAAAGTTTAAAGATATAGTAATACCTTTATATATCTAATTGAACAAATTTATCAATTCATCTAAAATCAAATAGTAAAAATAAAAAGGGAAAAGTATTGACATGCGGAACTATTGAGTAAAGTATGCATTACAAGCTGTCAATACACTCCAAAATTATGCAACAATTATCAACCCAATAAGTCAAAAAGAATAGGATTTTACAACAAATCGTGGTTTTAAACAAAAGAGAAAATATTGACAACTTAAGAGCACCGTAAAAACAGTCCTCCTTTATAAAAAAAAAACAGACAAGGAGGAAAGGTAGTTCGAACGAGGAGTCCGCGAAGCCATTTGGGAAAGAGTGGAAAAGCTTTCCTTAAACAGACAAAGGGGCTTAAAATTTCAGTTATCACACATCTGGGACCATGTGCTTAAAGACATTCCTTGCCAATTGATACCTGACCCATGTCCAATCAACACTACCAATCAATTCTCTGCAGTGCCATGACGAAGTCCAAAGAGTTTAGATGAAAATTTGCAAGCAAGCAAATAATTTCATTATTTTCCAGTATTTGATTTATAATATTTCTCTTATATACTTCGACTGGATTACTTATAACATACATCATATTTATTAGAACTCCTATTATAGGTTTTAGTCAAAATTTAACAAATGCAGTTTTGGTAGCAAATGTAAGTCTACCCGTACACTTCGATGTAGCTCTTTTGAAAGACCCTTTCTAATTGGTTACACAAGTAAGCATTTCTTGCTATCATGCAATCAAAATGATGTTTAGGTGACCAGCAAAGCTTACGTTGATGATTAAACTCACATTTAAAAGCGATAAGTCCCCCGAGTGTCGATGCTTTTACAATGTTGTTGTAGATGGACAACAGTATTTGATGTTGGCCTCACGGGCAGTGTCTATTTTCACACAGTTAAATGGCGCGTCATTCTCGACGGGTTAGATAATTGAACAAATGCATTTATTTATTTATGAAATACATATTACTCTATCATAGTCAGGGGCGATGATCTTCAGTTTTAGGTAATTTTAGATTTAACGTTTGAATATCTGAAAAAAACATCACCTAAAAGGTATTAAACATGAATAGAGAAATGCTCAAGTTAGCTTCAAGATCAAGTTGAAAATGCTAAAAACAATAAAAAAGGAACAAAATATCACCTTGTGATTTTAATATCAATACCTCTTACCAACATGAGCACTTTTTTCTAGTGGTTTTAATTGATTGGCTTTCAGGCTAAGTAACGAAAACATTATGCATTAGACAAAACCAATACTTTCGACTTTGACAATTTATCATAGACAAGACTCTCCTAAACACATAGTGATAATAATTATGTTTTTGTTTACTGTTCTTCTTGAATTTAAGAAGCATTTTTAGGGAAATACCTACCTGTAAACAATGACATATATAGATCATGTCATCAAAACCCCAAATTTCAGATCAGATATTCTCTTGAAGATGATAAATGGTCCAATTAAATGATAACATAATCAAGTGCTACTTTCGAGAGATTTATCTGAGGCTAAGTTATTTTATTTATCAATCTAATAATGGTGTTTTGTTGGTTTTTGTAATTTCTTTAAAAGTCACATTCTTATCCTACGCTCACTTCAAATATTCTTCCTGTAATTTTGTGCGATTAATATACAATGCATTTCTTTTTTTTGTAATAATAACAGTTCATCAGAATGTTTTTAATTATTATGTGAAAATATAATCGGATTTTGTCGTCACCTTTCGTCATTCTCATGTCATGCAGCTCAAATCGAGGACGAATATTTTATTTATATACCGTATATAAATAATAATCTAATAGAATATTTTGCAATTCTTAACTCTATTCTTAATATATTTCGATGTTTAAATAAAAACATGGAATGTCCCCTTGATACTGATTACTATTTAATTATGTTTTCAAAAATAGCTTGATAGCAAAATCGACGAACAACGTTGTGGTGTTAACCCCAGTTCTACGAAGGGCGGCGGGGAGGGGGGGGGGGGGGTTGCATCAACCCCCATCCCTTACCGATGTTTTTTTTCTGCCGCTAAACACTTGCGCAGTGCAAGGCAACTTGATGTACCTCTACGTCCATCCTTTGCGCTTATTCTAGCGAACAAATTTCTACCCTACCCCCTTCAGGGGGGATACAGAGTCCGTTCAAAGTTCGGAGGTCAGAGGGGTTGGTGTAACTCCGTGATTCTAAACAAAAAATATCCATTTCAAACTTGGTATTTAGGTTAAACTAGTAATTTTCTACAATATTGGACATTTGGATGTTTGCCTATATTTTCCGTACAAATGCCGAATTTTCACATTTTGGTTAATTATGACGGCACAGTGATGTCAAACATTTACGGATGACCTTGATTTTGGTATCAATGGAAAGAAGGGACTGATACCTATCCATTGGTACCACAAACCGAGGTCAGGGGGACTCTCTATAAAAAAAATTAGGGGGGGGTGCAACAACTCCCTACTCCGTATAATATGTTTGTGAAAATCACTTGTGAAAATAACAAGGGTTAAATTGAAAATAATTGGAGCATGTCAAACAAACCCTAAATTTAAATTAGATAACCCATTAAAGAATGACAAATGATTAAGTTACTCGTCTCCTCTTGCTGTCAAAAGATTAGGATTACATTATAGTTCCTTTTCAATCTAAATCGATTTTCACCGATTATTTTAGTTAGTTAGTAATGGCTCACAACACCATGGATCTAATCAAAACTCACTTATTGGTATAGATATACTTTCTATACAACGATATAGTTTTTTCAACGATATTTGAAAATAAATACAACTAACTACCTAACTAACTACATACCTACCTACCTACCTACCTAACTAACTAACTAACTAACTAACTAACTAACTAACTAACTAACTACCTAACTAACTAACTAACTAACTACCTACCTAACTAACTAACTAACTAACTAACTTACTAACTAACTAACTAACTAACTAACTAACTAACTACCTGACTGACTGACTGACTAATAAATAAATAAATACATAAATAAATACATAAATAAGTACATAAATAAATAAATAAATACATAAATAAATAAATAAGTATATAAATAAATAAATATATAAACAAAAAAATAAAAAAGTAATAAAAAAAAAATCGTTGAAATCGATCTATTAGAAAATGTTGTTATGGGGTTTTGAAGAAGTACTTGTAAAATATTTATTCAACCCCATTGTTTACGCTTCATTGAATATCTTGAATTTCAAACACGATTTTTCTCTTAAATATGTTTATATATTAAGACTGTAAAATTGTCATTCTGATTTTCTATACATTTGTAATCGCATAACGGATTTATTTACACAACTTATGTTTATGTCATAACATTTTTTTTGATACTAATAATACCACAATTTTGTTTTTATCATAAGTTTGTATCTTTTGAGGTGTCTGGTCACAAACATAAATGGTTTGTTACTATATATATATATACTTCAGACTCAACGTAGATAAATTCACGAAGAGACGATACGAGAAGTAAAAACATTCCAAGACTTTCACAATTTTGATAAACCATTATATTGCCAATGCATTGTGTTTTCATCGACACAACAAGACCAAATATACGTGAGTTTGGATCAGAAATGAGGAGTTGAATAAGATCCTCAATTGACAAAGAAAAGGCCCAAAAAATTGATAAATAACATTATTGAAGCAAAAACTTTTTGGGATTTTAGTACCAAAATATTGCTCATATTTTCCTCAAAACCCATGTGAAATTTTACGGCCGGGTTATGTTCCGTTTTCAAGAAACATTATGAAAGTGTGTCTAATTATGGTGATCATAATTGATTTTACACAGCAACTTACAGGTAGTTCTGAAACATAAAACCGCCCATAAAATCAAAACAGTTTGACCGATTAAGCTGAAATTTTAAACCCTTAAAAACTTAACCCTTAGTGGTCATCTTTCATATGACATTGAAAAATAAATTTTAAAAATTGGGCCAAGCTCCTTTAAGATATAAAATATAGATTATTGTGAAATATCAAATGTACCTAGAAGATGAAATTGATAGAGCATATTGTCACATAAATCCTACTAGTAATATGTATCATACAATAATATAAGGATGACAGATGATTTAGTTATCCATCTCGCGTTGCTTTCAAGGGATTACGTATCAGATCCTCCAAGTTATATATATTCTTTATCATCTTAGTGCTTTCAATCTCTATGTTTTGTCGGTAATGGCTCGCAACGCCATAGATCTAATCAAAATTCCCTTGTTGTAGTTTTTAGTTAGATACATGTGTTATGCATCAGTAATACTTCAGGAAATTTATATCAAGATAGATGTTTTCATTTTTTTTTTGATATCTCACCTCATTTAATAAATTTACGTAGAGTCTTGATTATCTTATTTACTTAATTGGACACACTGAAAAATCTAACCGTATTTTAACGGTTGTGATTTAACATTAATTTTGTAAAGTGATTTTATGGTTAGTTTCCGTGGTTAAACCTCGTCGCATCTTTTTCTTTACGTGAATATCCTGTTCTATTTGCTGATCGATAACATGTATATAAGTATTTAATGTAAGTTTTGTATTACAAGTTAATAAACAAACTATTTTGGGTGGAAGATGTTTAGGTGGTTCATCGGTACTTTCACCTGTAATTTAAATTAGATATATTAAGAAAATTGAGTCAAAACATTTAAAACACCGTTCCTATAATTGACATGTTTGCATTAGGTCTGTTTTCAAATAAAAATACTATTGATCGAAGAATTAAGTAAAGATTCTTCTCTACTTCTGTAAAGTAAGACACGTAAGACAACAGTATGCTCAGTTAAGTTTAATCATACTCATCAAAATATATATAATACTATACATTAATAACAACATCTTATATTCAGGAATGATATATGACCAACTTTGCCGACATTACTGTGATTACATTCTGAACAGGGAAGGGAAATCTAGTTTTCTACTCCGATGCTCTCAATTTAAATATTTCATACATGAATCCACATCAACGCTGATACAATACCACAGTAATGTACATTACGAAGTGATTATGTGATTGGACGTGCCAAAATGACCTAAATACATTGAGAGATCAAGAATACTACACTTGGTTTTGTGCTCAATGACTATTGTGTATGTATTTGACCCGATTACAAACCCGAGTGTGTGAATCTATGCTTGCAAAAATAATTTGAATAAAAACGCAGAAGTTATGGTTAGTCTGAGTGTCATCTAGATATAGATACCTATAATAGTGGAGAATGGTAATCATGGTTGCCGAAATAGATTTTGCTGCTACTGGAGATGGTAGGGGGTATTGTACGGAAGACTTGTCCCTACACACAACTTTATTTTACTCAACAACGTACAGGTAGTTCTGAAACACAAAACCGCCCATGAAATCAAAACAGTTTGACCGATTAAGCTGATATTTGAAACTTAGACCTTAGTGGTCATCTTTCATATGACATTAAAAAATAAATTTTGAAAAATTGGACCAAACTCCTTTAAGAAATAAAAAAATAGATTATTGTGAAATATCAAATGCACCTAGAAGATGTCGGAAATTGATGGAGCATATTGTCAAATAAACCCTACTAGTAATATGTATCATACAATAATATAAGGATGACAGATGATTTAGTTATCCATCTCGCGTTGCTTTCAAGGGATTACGTATCAGATCTTCCAAGTTATATATAATTCTTTATCAATCTTGGTGCTTTTTATTCTCTATGTTAGTCGTTAATGGCTCACAACGCCAGAGATATAATCAGAATTCCCTTGTTTTATATTTTAGTTAGATAAATGTGTTATGCATCAGTAATGCATCAGGAAATTTGTATCAAGATAGATTTTTTCTTAAATTCTTTTTATTTTCGTCTCACCTCATTTAATACATTCACACAGAGTCTGGATTATCTTTTTTACTCCATGGGACACCTATGTACACTGAAAAATGTTACCGTATTTTAACGGTTGTGATTTAACATTAGTTTTGTAGAGTAAAGTTATAGTTAGTTTCCCTGGTTAAACTTTGTCGCAGTTTTTTCCTTACGTGAATATATTTGTTTTGCATAAGTGAATATCCTGTTCTATTATGTTGATCGATAGCATGTAAGTATTTAATGTAAGTTTAGTAATACAAGATAATGAACAAACCATTTTGGATGACGTTGATACAATACCATTCTAATGCACATTACGAAGTGCTTATGTGATTGTACGTGCCAAAACGACCTAGATACATTGAGAGATCGAGAATGCTACACTTGGGTTTGTGCTCAACGACTATTGTGTATTGTATATGACCCAATAACAAACCCGAGTGTGTGAATCTATTCTTGCAAAAATAATTTGAATAGTTAGTTTGAGCATAAACTCTTTATTTATTAAACTATACTTGCCTGTCTAAATTTCCCGCCAAATTGGATTTGAACCGCACAGAATACTTCCGGTAAACAAATGCCCATGCAAAGTCTATGACGAAATATTTGTAACGTGACCCCAAATATAATGACTTAGTTAGATATGTTCCGATTAACCGAAACATTCCAAATGTCAGTTTGCTAAAGGCGGTGTCACACATCACCGTATTGAGCCAAAACGTATGAATAACGTACAAAATTCAGGCTATACGGTGGCGAGAGATTATATACGGTGAAGAAACCCATACAATTGAACGTATTGACTGACGTTATGACGAACATGAAACGAATAGACCGTACGATGACCGTACGACTTGCGGATAAGAAGCGGGAAAGTTGTCTCGTCTCAGTGAACAACGCCGAATGAGAACCGGACGTGTGCCGTACTAAACGAATAAATTAAGTATGAGGAACGCACAAAACGAATAAGTAACGTACGAGTGGTCACAGAGACAAAAGCCAAGGTAGATCCCCACTTGAAAATAATACCTCTTCACACTTTCCGGTTTGCAAATTTCATTATAATATTTCTCTAGTGCTGAGAGTTTTGACCTTGCTCAAAACAAGACAACGTACTAAACGTACTCAAAACGCATTCCCACCGGATGGATAACAAATTGAACGTATTTCTACCGAATGTATAACGAATATCACCGTACAGAAAAACAGTGTACGTTATTCGTACGTTTTCGTCAATACGATGATGTGTGACACCGCCTTAATACTTTAGACAGGTTTACTTGTTCATGAAAAAGGTGGTAAGTTTCGGTCAATCGGAAAATAATGAAATCAGCTATTAAAATCTGTAACAAATTTACAAATTAAACATATAGTGTAGCCGCAATTAGTATCCCGTTATAATTTTGTGATTATTTGACCAAATTTTGGTCATAGATAGAGTAGACACCCAGGATGAAGAAAAGTTAGGGTGGCAAAAATGTACCTGTTGCAAATAATTAATATGGCTCTTAATTCAAAATGGCGACCAATACGCATTTTCCAATTGTACTTTGCTCCATAAAACAAAATATTGCACTGCAGGTTAAAATATTCAATTATTTTTGGAGTCACTAAATACAAAAGAAACCATTAACTACTTTACTTACTTACCAAAAATCCAAAATGGCCGCCAAAACGACATATTTTCATTAACATTGATCAAAACAGCCATTTATATGTTTATTTTCACAATCAATCAATAGAAATAAACAGCTAGGCAGCAAAAAGATGAAATTATCCTTAAATTATATTAAATAAACTCTTTAAGTCAACATAGTCCCAATAATGAGGTCCAAGAGGGCCGCAAAATACTAACTTGGTACAAGCTGGTTAGAGCGATATTAATCATTATTAAGA
>JXSR01S011404.1:34730-48007 GCA_000969725.1 Ophiothrix spiculata
TTCTTAACTAAGGCCAAAAAAATGTTTGCCTCAGAAACCATTTGCAAAAACGCTATGCGCTTTGCGATTTTTTTTTCTTCTTTTTTTAAGGAAAATAGCTATGCGGTATGCGGGATTCTTATTTTTTAACGCTCTAAAATGTTGATCGCCCAACTTACTTACGTGTGTGAAGTACCGCCACCGTCACTCAACACGTATGCGGTAGACGAAAACACGAAACAAAAAAGTTATAAATAAATAAATCTCGCTTGAATTTAGAATAAAGTTACTTAAAGTCGCAATGATTCAGTGGATTTATTTTGTATGTTGTCTCTGTTTTTTGCCGTGTTTTCATGAGATTGCCATTTTGTAATGACCTTCCCAGCATGCAAAGTGTGTATACATGGTCCTTGGTACTCAAAACACTGAGTACCAATTTCATTAAAACGAAGCTGTCGCGAATCATTTAGATATAAAGAAATTTGGACGGCGGTCGATCGCTTGATAACTATCGGGAAACAAAAAGAAAGAAAGGGCCAGCGCGTAGCTCTACGCGCTAAATTCATTTTCACATAGCAATGCGCGCGTTTTTCTGAGACAAACCATTTTTTTCTTGGCCTAAGTGACTTGATTACATTTCTCCATGCGATTTTAATTGTGTAGGTACTGTTTGCATTTATTAATTACTGTAATCCCTCGCCAATAAACGATGTAGCGATTGCTTGATGCTAATTGTTTTAAGTGCCCCCACAGGAGCAGGATAGATGATTTGATATACCAAGACTCTTCGTCGTATTAAATTTTAATAACTCTAAATTGTCTGGCCTGAAAATCATGATGTCGCTAAAAATGACAGACTGTGAGACTCCAAATTTACAAATTAGTTACAATTTTAGTTAACAAAGTAAAATTGACATGACTTATTATTGTTATCAGGACGGGAATAATTTCAACTTTTAGCATATTTAATATGCCATATAAACAGTGTAAAGTTGGCCATTTGCATTATGTAGCATGCACAGAAATTATCCTTCAGTGGTCTGTTAATGTCGTATGAAGGTTTCTAAATCCATATTAAAATATTGTGCGCATTTTTCACTCCCTCGAAGAGTACAAAATAAGGTTGAATTTCAAGGTTTTACCTGGGTAAATAATTCATTAGGTTATCAAAGCGACAATCACTCGATATTTGTATCATTACTGAGACCAGCAGACATTTTGGATTAAAACCGTTCGATTATATAACCATTGAATCGCTATAAGTCTTAGACAATTAATGTTATTTATGCACACAAGACTGGTGGTAGCATAATCTTTCCAGATCCATCGTGGATTAATTTATGATTAAATGATTCAAGAAGGGAAAAAAATCCCATGCGAATTAAAACTTTCACAAATTTTGATACACCATTATTATGATGAAATTGCTGATGCATTGCGTATTCATCCACACTTAACAAGACAAAACATGCATGAGTTTGGATCAGAAACGTGGCGTTGAAAGGTATTCTCGACTGACTATAGAAAAAGACCAAAATATTGATAAATAGCGATAACGTAGCAAGGATCTGACACGTAATCCCTTGAAAGAAAAGCGAGACGGTTAACTGCAATATATGTCATCTTCAGAAGTCTATCTCATCTGAATTTCAGACTTAATCGACATGCTCTATCTATTTCATTGTTTAAAGGTGAACATTCGTCACATGTTAAAATTAACAACATTGAAACAATTTTCGCCGTTCCTAATTTGTTCTCAAACTCTCCCATTTAAGCAATTAGGGAAATCTCACAAATGATATTTATTTTTTAAGCTCATTCAGTTTCTTTTAAAAATAAACATTTTCCTTCCGATCTAATACTTAACCATCAGTTTAGTAGAAACGTTTGGCGTATTTTTTAATCTAAGAGTTTATCACCGTTTAAAAGAATTTTAAAGTAATAATTGCTCTTTTAGAAGTAAATGGTTCATTCCAATCTCCCACAGTGTTCTTCGTGCATTATACTAGTATTGCATTAGATAAACTTTTAACATAATTCGGATGTTACATACAGTGTACTATGCAGTATTCTTCAAAACATAAATTATCTTTACTGGAAAACATTTTAGACACAAAGCTTTAAACCTACATTTGAATGGGGAGTGCACCAGCTAGTCCGACACGCCGCTAATCCGACACTGCGCTAGTCCGAAAATACAATGCGTTAGTCTGAAAATGAAAACCACTGCGCTAGTTCGACACAACGCTAGTCCGAATTTTTAAATGAAAATACACTTCGCTAGTCCGAAAATGACATAAACTGCGCTAGATCGAATTTGAAAAACACTGCGCTAGTCCGAATCTGAAAACCAATGCGCCAGTCCGACAAAAATGTATTGTGTACATTTCAAACAGAAGTCCACTGCGCTAGTCCGAATCTAAAATCAGTGTTTTTCAGATTCGGACAAGCGCAGTGTTTTTCATTTTCGGACTAGCGCCGTCTATTTAATTTTCGGACCAGCGCAGTGTCAGACTAGCGGCGTGTCGGACTAGGAAAGTGTAACCTACCGTATTTGAACAAGCTACACGAAACTTCGAGTGCTTGTTAGGGCGCGTAGGTAAGCGGAAACACGTAAGCGGAAACACGTACGCGCAGTTGAATACGTAGTGGGAATCCATATCTTGTTGACGCGTCATCGTTTATATAGACACAACCTCTACTTCTGAAATGTACATCGATGTTCATAGATATTAATTTCAAGCTTTCGTGTAGCTTGCCCCATTGCTTTAAACTGATCATCGCTGCAAGACTATGGTAAAACAAATAAATGCTCTTGGACATTCATCTAACAAAATTTCTTGGTCTATTAAAATGAGATGAAAATTTCTATGCCACAACTACACCCAAAAGTGGTACCTACGATATTTCCCGCTAAAATGACAACAACAAAATGATGTCCCAATCATATAGATACCCTTAAATCGATTGCGCTTTTGTGGGAAAGGCAATAATCCATTTCCATCCCTCTAGGTAAAATAATGTTACAACGCTACAGCACATCTACATAATTCAAAATAATAAAAAAAACATCTGTTTATTTTTTGCAAAAGGCTTGCTTACCAATTACGACAATCGAAGAATCATTTTTCTTTTCTTGTGTAAGACAAGATACATGGAATAACAATATTTCATCTTTAGATTAATAATACTTCACTTTATGACAGCATCTTATATTAAGGAATTATATGACCCACTTTACCGACATTACCGTGATTACATTCTGAACAGGGAAGGAAAATCTAGTTTTCAACTTCAATGCTCTCAATTTAAATATTTCAGACATGAACCCACATCAACGCTGATATTATACCATACTAATGTACATTACGGAGTGCTTATGTGATTGGACGTGCCAAAATGTCCTAGATACATTGAGTAGAATGCCACAGATGACTTTGGATTCAATGATCATTGTCTACGTACTTGGCCTGATTACAAATCCGAGCGTGTTAAAGAATAGGGCCGTATTCTCGATGTTTAACGCTAATCAGTGTTTAAATCACGATTTAAACGATGGTTAAAATAAACGTAATTCTCGAAGAGTAACCAAATATAATCATCGTTTAAATTCTAACCACGGGTACGTAAACATCTCTAAAATTCGTTTTAAAATAAACTAGGTCAGGGGGTAGTTTAAGGTGTGTTTAAATTTTATTTTCATCATGTGTCCGTCAACTATTTTTGTTGTTTTAGCCTTACAAATGTGATAATACTATAATAAAGAATGCTTGAAAATTATAATATGATGGCATCGACATAACCATAACAAACAAATTATTCAAACTATGTGCTTCTTGATAAAATATACCTTGAATTGTCATTGTAAAAATGGTAACCGTGTGCGTGCTATTATAGCGTAGGTCTATCTTCACGTATTTAATACACAGGCATCACTTGATAAAATAATACAAGCCGTGTAACTGATGAAGCGAATAAATCTTTATTGACTAGGGACCTTCTACTAATATAAATAGTTTTAGGTCAGTAGTGCATATCTTTTGCATGCACAGTTCAATGGATGATATTTGTACGTTTTAAATATCGTTGTTTACTAGACGCACTGTTTAAATATTAACCGAGCGTTTAGTTAAAAAAAAATCATATTTTAACTAAACGCATTTTAGGTCTAACCAACATTTAGCTAAACATCGTTCGAGAATACGGCCCTTAATGTCTGTATACTTTGAATAGAAAGCAATAAATTTAAAAGGCAGGCTTATTCTAATCTGGTAACAAATTCAACATTTGGTAGACTAAATCCCTAATCTATTAAAGAAAATCTGCTTATGACAAGGATATCATCTATATATATCTCATTCCTTGTAAGATATGTCAGTCACAATATTATGTTTCATGTCTAATATTAAAGATTTGTGAGAGCAGTATTTACGGCATTTGGTATAAGCTATGTACATTTTTAAATTTGTCTTACAGCTTGGAATCAGAGATTTTTTCTCAAAATTTCTCTTTGTTTAATAACCGACTTTTACAATTGTAATAAATAACAATATGTCTTGTTATCTCTTCAAAATTTCATGTTCAAAGTTTCCCGAAACCTGAATGTTAAATTCTACTTTTGAATGTATGACTTAATGTGCCCCAGTGTTTATGTGAACCTTAATTTAGAGTTTATTTTGATACGAAGAGTTATTTATCTTTTTCTCAAGTTACATGCATTTTTGGTAATGAATTTTGGTTTTAAAATAATGGGTCAAAATACGAATACCCTTGACTATGTTGACTTTTTTATTTGTTTTAGAGCTGATGCAGACTGAAGTGCCACAACTTAAAGTATTTCATTATTGATAATAATTCTTTCTTCAAATTGATCAACCATGAAAATCGGATCAGATTAAAATTTGTACTCCATTTTCAATGCGCTGTATATCCGGACAGGAATGTCCAAATTGAATAAAATAATAAGCATAATGAAGTGAAGAAGCTCTATTTTAATATCAATAGGACCTTGATGATAATAAGCGCTCACTTATATTTTTAAAATTTTTGTTTTCCAATCTTTTTATGTTTTTATTGGAACATACTGTACTTCTCACATTGTATTTGTAAAGAGTATATAAGTTTTTTTTTGTTCACAACTAACCATATCGTTTTGGGAAGGAGGTATCAAGCCTACCTCTTAAAGTCCACCATTAATATGGCAGTAAATGGATGCAGTGAGAAAATTTCTGATATCATTTCATTCCCATAGCTGCGTGACATTTGGATTATGTGAAATTAAGTAATGTTATACCGTGTAAATGTATGGTGGCTGACATTGCAGAGAAAAGAATAGATTGCCGCTATTGGTGATCTCCTTCGAATACAATCGATAATTGATGATATTTGTAAACAGAGCATCGGTTTCGAATTTAAAATATGAGTCGTATTCAAAAAGTTCTACCTGTTGTATCATAACTTTTATGCCATTAAAGGAAGCATCTTAAAAAATTGTGTTTTTTTTCATGTAAAAGCGCTATTTAAATGCCTGCATTGTATTGTATTGTATTTGTGCAAATATAGCTAAGAATTAAAAAAAAATAGTGAAAAAAATAATATCAATATCTTTTCATGATTTTTGCAGATGATCTAAAAACCGCAGTAAGAATTTGAACACATGGAACGGTTAAAGTATGTGCAACATTTTTAAAAATGGCTCAATATAGCTATGTAGTATTGCTATACATTGAAAATTGTATAAAACACAAGATTGAACATACAATTATACAAGATGATTAAAAAAGCTTACCCAAACTGAAAATAATGGTCATTCACAAGCACAACAATAATAGGAACAAATAAGATAACCAAAGACACAGTATGTTTACGAAGAAATTGACTTTGATAAAATAAGATGCAAATTGGTGGCATTATGAAACTTTGGTTTTCTTTAATCATAGTAGATCAAAAAGGAACTAATTTTTTTTTGTCCGAAAACTGTGGAGTAGTACCTTCACCTGTTGTTTTTAACATAAGAAAACGCTATTGGAAAACCCACACTATAGAGAGGCACACTACCCTTTGCAGATATTCGTAGCCTAAGAGGGTACCATACATCTTTTCAATATTGGGATTATGTGTAATTTCTATCATTCACAAGTTTACTTTATCAGTAACAAAGGATTTGTTGGATTGTTAGGTACACTTTTAATGAATTTTGGATATAAAGATGTTTGGTCATACATTACTGCACATACAATTTCAGGTCACCTACAAAAATCTTGAAAAAAATGTGATATGATTGTTCCACCATTTGTAGATGACATTCGTTGCTGTATTTGTACCAATCGTCAATAGCGCTATCTTTAATAAAACATTTTGAGTGACCCTCGTAATTGTCATTTACAAAAAAGCTTTCCTTTTTGTTCTTGTTAGGTAATGGACATATTTAAACTTTTATTTAACGCACTGGTTGTGTATTAAGCAACTAATTGACTTTTTCTATTTCAAGAATATATTACCTACTTCATTTGTTCAAACCTCTCTTTTAAATGCAGCATTTTGTGTATTGCTCATAATTAGTAACTCTAATTAATTCTCTAAGTTATTTGAACTGCCTGATATTATTATTGATACTGTATGTAATTTGTTTCTTTATTTCACATGCCTTCTATTGGTTCTATTTGTGACCTGTTGCTTTCATATTAAAGGTAAGTGCTATTTTATGATAATTTTCTTTATCTACTTACGTGTTAGTGCAATTTTAACGTCATGTAATGGTAATATAAGTACAGTTTTGACTTCAAATGTTCTGTCCGTGTATAACAATGCATTTTGTAATCCGTAGTAAAATATCTTGTTAACCCATTACTTATTCTATTCACTAGAGTCAATAAGTATAAATAATCCCCACTTGATAAATTGCAATCCGTAACAATCCTTTTGTGTTTACACGATAAAAAGCACAACTAAAACCGCCAGACGTTGTTGCTTTTGTCGAAGACAATAGCCTATCCTATACTTTGATTGACAGGCCTCTTTTGTCCGGTAAGATTAATTCGATACTTATTTTGTCATTTGCAATTTGTAAACTATATTGTAAACTAAATCCTTTGTCCGTTAATGAAATAACTTACGACAAACTTGAGCAGGCTAAGTGTGTCCCAAAAAAACAAGAAAAACATTACAATCTTTGTATCCATAGTTCTTGGCTTTTAACCGGATTATCAGAAAAAAATGTTATGGTGTCAATGAAACAGACTTATAATAAAGTTTGTTTATTTCATATAATAATCTAAAACAAAAGTTATGCTTTGTTATATATTAGGATGTAAACTTTTCTGGTCCGATTTCATGATTTTGTAAGTTCCCCTCAAATGAAGTTACTTGATATTTCCTGGCATGAGTTTTTAAGAGGATTGGATTAAAACCATAATATTGAGTATTTAATATACCTGCACCAAAATATACTATACCAAAATTGAGACCACTGTATTCATACTGCTTATGTGAAAGTCTGATGGATGTCAGATCTTTTAGGAAAGAAATCAGTTGCTTTAAATCAGCAAAAAGATAAAGTTTCAAATAAGCCAGAACTTGATTAAAATGTTATTTGTGTTATTTCTGATACTGATTCTGAGTTAAAACATGAAGCTGGAACAGTCAATCAACAAATGTACTGGATATCATGTCATGTACTGTCATCATTGACAGGGTATAGCCATGACGAATGTTGCAATGAGATATGCAAGTGATGACATAAAGGTTTGGAACATTTTTGTATTCAGTTTATATTTAAAATACAATCTATATTATTATAAACACATTTAAAAATGTATAGCCATCGTTAAGCCATTATGTCCATTACTTTTACATACTTGGTTGAATGGTCGCTGTTGATTTTTAAATATACCATGGAAAAAACCGAACCTGTACATTGATTACCAGAATCTAAAAAGTAATTTAGTTTCAATTTTTACAAAATCAAATTTTAGTTCAGATATTTTAGCCCTAGGGCAAAAATTTACATCACCATTGTGTTCATATATTATAATTAATATATGGACTTCATTTTCAGATGGTGAGTTACAGGGTAAAATACTTTCCAAAAATGAATGGTTGACACCAACCTTAAAGGGAGTCATTCAGTATGAATGTAATAAATGCAGATCTTAGTGTAAAGATGACTGACATTCCCTAATTCCTGCTGAAATCCAGACATCGGAATAAGGAAAAATGTTCCTCCAGTGTTTATACCTCTTTCTTAATTATATCCAAGGCATGAATGAAGGATATTAAGCCAAGGGTAAAAAAGAGGGCCATTAAGGTTGACATTGAGAAACAAGTTTTGCATTTAGTGTAGAGGATATGGCCAAATTGGGTCTTTGGATGTCAACTTAACAATAAAAAGGGGTCTTTTGACTGTCAGTCGCTCTCAACTGACATATAGGAGTTGTCCAAAGCATAAATCCCATATCAAGGTTACATTTGGTACAATATCGCCTTTATTCACAAAGTAATCACCTTACATTTTGAAACATGATTTAGTTCAATTTTCTCGGATGCTTCCAATTTAGAAGACAATGTTGAAGTCTGATTCACATTTGGCAATTATTAGAAAAGCGAGGAGTGAAAGGTGCCCTAGATAAGTACTGTCTGAAACAAACATGGTCTCACTCGGAGTCTCACTGATGCTTTAATTGACGTATGATTGTTAACTGTTGGCTAGAATCTCGGGGTAGAATTTGTAGAATAAGTTTGTTGATATGCTGCAGAAAAAAACATTGAGAACAAATCCCCCCGAAAAGGAAAATATGAAACAAGTAAATTAAAACATATTTTACTTTGTTGTGACCATAGTGAAGCCCGTGGGGAGTTGTGCAGCAGTAGTCAGTATGTTTTTTAAAAACCAACCATAAATGCATCTGCTTTGTCCTCAGAACAAAAATTGTATTATTGTAACACTTTAAATCATATTCTTAAATAATCCTTCCAGGTGTTCTAAAGCAAGCATAAAGATTGTGAATTAATCTTGAAACGTCTATCACATACTTGTTAGCTAATTTAAAAAAATCAAAACTGCAATTGGCTAAACAATTCAGTATTTGGTTGTTACCAATAAATATTGCTTTTAGATAGCCATCCAGAAATATTTGATCATTAACCTTAAATTTAAAAGCGATTAGTTATATGTCCCGCGAGTGTCAATGCTTTTAACGATGTTGTTGTAGATGGACAACACTATCTCATGTTGGCCCCAGGGGCAGTGTCTATTCTCGCACAGTTAAATGGCACGTCATTCTCAAAAGGGTTAAATAAATGTCCAAGCGCATTTTTTATTTATGTAATGCATTTTGTTCTACTAGAGTCTGGGAATGATCCGTAGTTTAGGATTATTTTAGTTTAAAGTTTCATCATCTGAAATATATCTACTTAAAGGTATTTATATATAAAGGAGCACTACATGTTACATTAGATACGTAAATGGTTAAAATCAATGAAACTCTATAGTAATTTTAGTTAGACGTAAGGACATTGAATGAGTCTGAAAATCATTGAAAGCGATTTAAAAAAAAAAACCACATTCTTGTGTTTGCGAAAAATGTCTTTTTCCTGTTATTCATGAAATTTATCTTAGCTCGAATGTTCACCGTCAAGGAAATAGATGCCATGTCAACGAAAAACTGAAAAGATGAGATAATCTGATTAAGGTGACATGGGATTCTGTTTACCGTCTAAACCTGTTCTCAAGGGATTATGCATCAGATACTAGCTTAGATATCGTTAACTCATCTAACTTCTTGTCTTTTCCTCATTGCCAATCAATGATAACTATCAATCCCATATTTTTGGTATAATGTGTGTTATTTAGTATGAAATGTAATGTATTTTTTTCTTTTTAAAGAAGGGTTTATCAAAAAGTTTGGAAGTCTTATCTAGCATGAAAGTTTTTGTTCTCTCCATACCAATTTATCATGTATCAATCAACGTGTAGAGTCTGGAGTAGAGTCTTGGTAAGAAATAGGATCATATCTAATGTCAATTGGGAAAATTTAAGGGATATATTTGCCTTCTCACTCACGACTCGTGTTTGTTTCTGGCAATTTTTCCTGATGGCAAAATTTGGCCATCGTATTTGTTTGTTGGTGGCGCGCTCAATCAAAATACAAGTCATTGTTCAACTTGTCATGAGTCGAGAAACATACGATTTTGCTGAAACAAATAAATATTAATACCGTAGCTTTCTGGTTTTTGCAAATAAAATAAGACTTTTTGAAGCATCTTTTTCTTCTATTGTTTTTTAAACAACGTAGAGCCGTGTTTTGTTTTATATAATGGATAATCAATTAGTACAAGAAGATGCTTTAATGTACTTTGATGTTATACACATATGGTACATAATACTTACAAAGTAAAATACCATTAGCATTGTCGGCATTCTTGTCATTACTATAACATAGAAAATGAAAACTAAAATTAGTCCAAAAGATGAAACGCATAATCTCAATAGTTATTTAGCATTCACATTTTTAGGTTTTTGCTGCTAATATAATTTAACCCTCGTCTACCCAGACTTTTTTTTTGTAACACGTCTACCAAGTGAGGTGGTTGTTACCCCTTAAATTTTTAGAACTTTTGAACTATTTTTCCCCCTATCAGATATCAGATGAGGTCGTGTAAGAAACAAAATGCTGGTTATCAATAAATTGCATGCAAAAATAACACAAACTAATTTGGGTTGCATCCTTATATACCTCCTTCCATTATGCATGCATTCATTCCTATCTTCCTTGAAAAGTCCTCTTGTAAAATGTGGCAGCTGACAAATGCGATTTGTAACACATTGTTGATGAGTTTATTCCCATCCTAAAGCAATCCGTCATGAAAAATAATCCCATGTAATAATGCAGTAATGTGTGATGATGGTTGACATTAAAACAAGCAACCTTGAAGAGGAACGTTTGATCTCATCGTCGGTCGGCTGTGTGGGCACAAAGTCGTTTCTGCTGTGACAAGACAAGCTAAACGAGACAAGGCACAAACGACGAAATTAATCAAAATCGGAATCGTATGAGAAAACAATTCTTTATTCACCAAACGATTCATGCACTCAAGCAAACAAAGAATCATTTAGATTTTTCGTCAAATTTTGTCATTTTGTCATGATTTGTTTTACCATTTGGATATGTAGATATAAAAGTGACAGGTTTTTTTTCGTTTCCTTCCTGTCTTTTTGGAGTTAATTAATGAGGAATAATTATGTTTTCCATCCATCCAAAATGATCTAATGAAGCCATGCTCTATTATAAAACATCATAACGTAGGTTTACCCTTGTTATAGACCATATTTATAATTGACATAAACCCGCCTTTGATGGGGTTAATCCACAGAATCGGACGGGGAACTGAACTCAGACTGGTCTATAAGGAGCGTTTTCACAAACATATTATACGGAGGGGGGTTGGGGTTGTTGCAACCCCCTAAATATTTATAGGGAGTCCCCCGACCCCCGTATGTGGTACCAATGGATAGGAATTAGGCCCCTCTTGCCATTTATACCAAAATCAAGGTCATCTGTAAATGTATGGCGTCACTGTGACTTAATATTTACAAAAATGGGAAAATTTGCTAAATATTGTAGAAAATTACTAGTTTTACCTAAATACCAAGTTTTAAAAGGATATCTGCTATATAAATGACTAAAAATTACATTTTTAGAATTACGGAGTTACACCAACCCCATGACCTCCGAACTTTGAACGGACACTGTATCAATAAGCGAAAAGGACGAACTTAGAGGAACACCAAGTGGCCTCGCGCTGCGCGCGAGGAGTTTTTAGCGGCAGAAAAAAAAATCGGTAGGGGTAGGTTGATGCTCCCCCCCCCCCCTTCGTAGGACTAGGGTTAAAGTGATAGATATCCTTGGTAATTCAATGACATATTCTGATTTCTTATTCATTTGAAAAGGTTTCAGATAAAATTACATATTATTACGAAAATACCAATATACAAATGAATATAACTACCATTTACATATTATTTCAAGTGATACATAGGTAAACACTGACAATCTGTTGTTCGCAAAATGTCACATTTTTAAAGGCTTAAACTTTTTATCTTCACATATTAAAAAATAGTTAAACTCTACTACTTCTTTTTTTTTTTTTTTTTTTTTTTTTTTTTTTTTTTTTTTTTTTTTTGCCAGACTGTTAGAAAATTCTTTTCATACCATTGCCTTATTTGCAAACAAAGTTTCGTCTTATTTTTTTTATTATTCTCACAACTTCTCAAATATTGATCAAGCAAGTTGATCGATAATAAGTCGAGTGTCTTACAATACATTTGCATATTGCGATATATATCTAAAATACACTTATTCCATTACAGAAACATTTTGAGACAATATATTTTGTGTTTTTAGGTATACTGTATCAAATCAACCCCTTATAGTCCTCCGAAAATTTGACATTAAATAGATTCAGTGAGAAAAATGAACTATCATTTCATTCCCAAAGCTGCGTGACATTTGAGTCATGTGAAATTAAGTAATGTTATACCGTGTAAATGCATGATGATGGATGACGCCGGGAAAAAAAGCAGCCTACAGGAATACTCAAGACCTTACGTAGATTTTGTTTGCAATATTAAACTTGTTTTCTCATTTTATTAACAGGATATTTAAGTTAATAAAAAAATAAAAAGCCACCACCGATTCTCTTCTTGAAATGAATGTATCCCAACATTATGTCCTATTTTGGAAAAGAAAAACAATATGTAGAAATTTTATAATGGCCATAATTCAATGTTCTGGCTGCTGCTGATATTGTATTCAATTTCGTTTGGTTTGGTTTGTTATACGATTAATATTATTATTATATATATTTGCACAAACTTGAATGCTGCTATTATTCTGGTTTTACTTGAATATTTAAAAGGTGGTTTTGTTATCCACTGGTCTATACACGAAGTATATGGATTAACGCGTCACAATAATCTTATATTTAATGGACGTTAAACTTTCGGTCTGATAAGTCTTGTATTTTAAACAAAATGTTTTACTCAACACTATGTACCCCATTTTGGACAACAATTTGAAGACTGCAAAATAGAACATAAAAGAATGTATACCTTTTATATGCAAACTTTCCTACGATTCTTGTGACATATAGTCCAAAAGCGATTAAATGATTTTTGAACGTCTTGATTTCACATATTTGAACACACAGAACGATGTTTAACTCTAAACGTAAGTCTAAACCGCAAGTTAGACCATCGTTTAGCTAAACGCAATTCCAAAAGAGTTGATAAATTTAGACTT
>JXSR01S011404.1:51787-71144 GCA_000969725.1 Ophiothrix spiculata
GAGACGTGTCACCCCTAAATTTCACTAGGGGACGGACCCCCGAAAAAAGAAAGAAATGGGCAGGACATTGACATTTTCCTTTGTATTGATATTTTCAATGTCAAAAATCAAAAATATTCAGATATTATGTCAAATTTCAGTAAAAAAATGCAATTTTTCACAAATTTCAAGACTTTTTAAACAATTTGTAACTTCAATTACCTGATTTAACATATTTTTGGCGCGCTTCGCGCGCATTACGTACAAAATATCAAAATTTGCCTCCGACCATTTTTGCTCAAAAAGTTTTCTGGAACCCCCCACACTCCAAAATGAAATGACGCCCATGGGCCAAATGAGGACCGACCTTTCGATTTGGGTTCCTCATCAATTTATAGCTGTCCCCCTTTCTTGAACTCTTCCCATTTCCCATTCCAATTTGTTATATTTTCGGTGGGTATAATATTACTTTGAACAACAAGAAAAAAAATCTGATTTTCGGCGAAAATTTAAAACAAGTCAAACATTCGCTTTAAAAGTTCCAAATATCGGATTTTCATTGGGTTGTTTGCTAATGAATAAAGGAAATGGTAGATCTAACATATTCTGTAAGTTTAAGCTTGTTAGCATGGAGATGTTTTTCAAAATGGCGACTTTTATATGAGGGGGTATGATTACTACCCCCCTCCCCATACCCACGGACGTACCCCCACCTAAGGTGGTACCCCCGACTTTTTCATCAAAATGACCACAAAGAATGCAAAAACATGTACATCCCCCCCCCTTCCTCCCTACAGGAGGACGAGGGTTAAATTCACCCGCTTTGAAATATAGTAATTAGGCCTACCCACGTTTCAACAAATACTGCTGCACAGTCACTATAAACAGACGTTCATTCAATGCGATGTGTAAAAACGTACGGAGAAGAGTTAACGACACGATTAATATGTCACACTACGTTGATTGCCATTGAAAAAATTAAATCGAATATCGGGGGATGATATTTCCAGTAGTTGATGACATTGCGTTTAGTAAGACTATTCGATAAAGCATTTAAACAACGCATTCCTAAAACGTCAGTCTAGCTAAACGAATTTTTGGCTTAGACAAAGGTCTAACTAAACATCGTTCTGGAATACGGCCCACAATGTTTATGACATCGAAAGGGCATTCTACAGGGTATAAACACTTGCAAATAAAGCAAAAATGCATGTGATTTATTTGTAAATGTAGAGAGATTATTTGTTCCATATGAACATGGTTGTTTAAGTAAGAATAATATATAACATGCAGTCAAAAATATTCCATCAGTCAAAATATTCCATCATCAAAATACTGGGTATCTTGAAGATGACAGGCTGTCAGTAGTCATGATTAATGTGGTAATGAGATATAGTGATGACAAAAGGTTTGGAACATACTCTAGTTTTTTTTAAATCTAGGTTTGACATATGAAATGACAACTGTCAAAACTATGCATGTGTGTTCTTGTCTCCAAATATTCAGTTTTAAAATTACTTATACTTGGATTTGTTTTGGGATTATTGAATATGTTGAATGTCGTCACGCTACTAAAAACAGTCTAACGCATTTCTGGCCTTATTAAGACAATTTAGACAAGCAGTCTAGATTTGTTGGTTTCCTACTTTTATTGAACATTTCATTTGTACTAACTCGATGATACAAATAAGCTATCCTTGCCATCTTGATATACATTATCTGAAGAAGCAATCTTCAACAACTACTTAGACAGTTGCATGAGTTGAGTTAGTTAAGCTATTTTATATTAATGTGAGTAAGGATATTTTACAAGAAGTTTTAATAATGTTAGTATTATTTTGACTCAGGTTTGATAGAGACAAATAATAACTGAAAATAAAAAGGGGAAAATTGGGAAAAATATTCTTTATACAGTTAAAGATGTCAGCACGCATGGTTCATATTTATGCAGTGTACTGAAGCAGTGTAATACAGTAAATTTGCTACTGGCTAGAATTGTGGTTGTTTCTGATAAAATTATAACGTTTCAAAGGTGTTCAGTTGAATTTTGTCAATATTTGTTTTTATTGAAATCAGTTTTACGCTAATCACAGCACGCATTCAGCAAATAAGCGCCAGGTAATGAAAGGGATTATGTTGAGTTGACCCCGTGTCTTTGAATTTCATCCAGAGTTGTTAAGGGGCACATACTAAGTAAAATTAACAATTGATGTCACATAGATTGAAAATCGAATGTTCTCCTTAGTCATAATGCAATCACTTAGCCGCATTGGTATTCAGTTTTAAGATTCACTTTCAAATTGCTTCAAGTTCCTGATTGGAGTCTGAAACACATGTGGTAATTATCAAAAAATAAATGATTGATAAGTGACCCGATTCTGTCTGAAAACAAACATATTTAAATGATCAAGCTTATGCGTATATTTGACGTAATGAGTATCAGATAAACACCGTGCGTGTATCGTACGTGTAAGTAAGTTTTGCTGATAATAGCGTAGTAGCCACAAGGAGGTCGTACGTTGTAAGCACGATGTAAGTACGTACAACGTGTTCAACGTACGTTGCACGCTACCACTCATTGTCAGGCGAGTCGTGCGCACAACGTACTTACACCGTACGATCAACGTGCGTCCTCGTTGCGTTTGCAGCCTCTTAAAAAACGTACTAACAAAAACACAACAAAACAAAAAACCACACGATGGGTTGTGACCACCTCTTTAACCGCACGATTGGTTATGACCACCTCTTTAGATAGGATAGGTAGAATACGTTGCAAATACAATTTTTTTAAAACAAAGACTACTCAGTTAAATTATTAAAGTATCGGAGTCTGCGTCCTTTTACGGAAACATAGTTTGATTAATGGAAACCTGAAATGGTTGTTTACAGAAGCACCGATTGATGTGTCCGATCTGGTCAAATGGGATAGACCTACGTTTTTTATGGGGAAAATCCCTATAGAACAAAAGGTTTCATAACCTGATGATGCTTTCAAGATGAACGATCTTATTACACATGCGTATAAGATCATTCATCTATAAAGACCTATTTGGTCTTGGAATTGTTTTGTTCTTCGGATTGTTGAAATGCATATATACTGCCTTTTGGCTCTCAACCCTCGATTTATTGCATCGACGATCCAAACAATGTTGCGGAACTCTAAAGTCCAACACTGCATTCAAATTTAATTGCAGATTGTCATTTACAAATTGCTGTTATTATATTATCATTAATTTATATTCCAGTCAAATATGCAACTTTAACTTAAGTTAAAAAGGAAAAAATGTAATACCTAAAGTGCTTGTTTGTGGTTTAAACCTTTTTAGTTGAATTACATAAAAACACCTTATTTACATGAACTTTTCATCCATTTGGGAGAGCAAGGTGATGAACAACAAAAGCAATGCAAACAGCATATTTATCTATCAATTCTTCCTAAAACATATTTAATACAAGCAAGTAAAGAACGTTCACTTTCTTTAATAACAATAGAAATAATCACAACATAAACCTTGGTGTACTTTACTCATGTTAGTAATCAAACGGCGGTAATTCCCTTGATACGCATTTTCCATTTTCAAAATTGCTATGAAATGACATGGCGGCAGTTTTTTTCCTAACTTAGATATGAATTAGTGTAATTGGATAAGCACTATATGCGAGTTCTATTTGTGTTCCTTGTAATCTTTTTTAAAGGTTTATTGTTTAAATATGATTTTAACATAATGGCACAGTGTATTGACTAATACCGTATCTTACGAAAATGTGTACTGAAAATGCGGGTATCAATAGATCAAAAGAAGAAAAAAATGGCAATTTAAATTCAAGATAAGTGCAAAGTGCATTTTGTTTGATTTATTACGATTTACATTCAATAAGTAATGCAAATTTAAGAGACGCCTTTTTAAGGCAATAAACCATTCTAGAAAATTTAAAAGACAATACCTTTATTTGTTACATTGAACTAATTTATCAATTTATCTTAAATATATTTTAAATCAAATAGTAAAAATAAAAAGGAGAACGTAGACACGCGGAAATATTGTAAAAGTATGTATTGTCTAAAGCTGTCAATACACTCCAAAATTATGCAACAGTTATCAACCCAATAAGTCAAAAAGAATAGGATTTTACAACAAATCGTGGTTTTCAAACAAAAGAGAAAATATTGAAAACTTAAGAGCACCGTAAAAACAGTGCTGTTTTTTTATTATAACTAGACAAGGAGGAAAGATGGTTCGAACGAGGAGTCCGTGAAGCCATTTGGGAGAGGGTGAAAAAACCTTCCTTAAACAGACAAGGATGCTTAAGATTCCAGATATCACACATCTGGAACCAAGTGCTTAAAGACATTCCTTGCCAATGGACACCTGACCCATCTCAAATCAACACTACCAATCAATTATCTGCGGTGTTATGACGAGTCTAAAGAGTTTGGGTGGAAATTTGCAAGCAAGCAAATAATTTCATTATTTTCCAGTATTTGATTTATAATATTTCTCTTATATACTTCGACTGGGTGACTTATAACATACATGTACATCATATTTATTAGAACTCCTATTATAGGTTTCAGTCAAAATTTAACAAATGCAGATTTGGTAGCAAATGTAAGTCTACCCGGACACTTCGATGTAACTCTTTTGAAAGACCCTTTCTTATTGGTTACACAAGTGAGCATTTCTTGCTATCATGCAATCACAATGATGTTTAGGTGACCAGCAAAGCTTACATTGATGATAAAACTCAAATTTAAAAGCGATTAGTTCCCCCGAGTGTCAATGTTTTTACAATGTTGTTGTAGATGGACAACAGTATATGATGTTGGCCTCACGGGCAGTGTCTATTTTCACACAATTAAATGGTGCGTCATTCTCGACGGGTTAGATAAATGAACAAATGCATTAATTTATTTATGAAATGCATATTACTCTATTATGGTCTGGGGCAATGATCTTCAGTTTAAGGTAATTTTAGATTTTAAAGTTTGAATATCTGAAAAACATCACCTAGAAGCTGTTTAACATGAATAGAGAAATGCTCAAGTTAGCTTCAAGATCAAGTTGAAAATGCTAAAAACAATTAAAAAAAGGAACAAAATATCGCCTGGGGATTTTAATAACAATCTTGCAATTTTTACAATACTTCTTACCAATGTGAGCACTTTTTTCTAATGGATTTAATTGACTGGCTAACAGGTTAATTAACGAAAACATTATGCATTGGACAAAAACAATTCTTTCGACTTTGAAAATTTATCCTAGAAAAGACTCTCATCAATACATAGAGATAATAACATGCTCTTCTTGAATTTAAGAATCATACAAGATGCTTTTTAGGTAAATTCTTACCTGTAAACAAGGAAATACATCGATCATGTCATCTAAACCCCACATTTCAGATCAGACATTCTCATGAAGATGATAAATGGTCAAATTAAATGATAATGTAATTACGTGCTACTTTCAAGTAATTTATCTGAGGCTAAGTTATTATATTTATCAATCTAATAATGGTGTTTTGTCCGTTTTTGTAAGTT
This sequence comes from Ophiothrix spiculata, assembly GCA_000969725.1. Taxonomy (NCBI): domain Eukaryota; kingdom Metazoa; phylum Echinodermata; class Ophiuroidea; order Amphilepidida; family Ophiotrichidae; genus Ophiothrix; species Ophiothrix spiculata. Next base: position 57,306 of record JXSR01S011404.1, read on the forward strand.
CTTTAAAAGTCACATTCTTATCCTACGCTCACCTCTAATATTCTTCCTGTAATTTTGTTTGATTAATAAATATACAATGCATTTCTTTTTTTCATAATAATAAGGTTCATCAGATTGTTTTCAATATGTGAAATTCGTATCGGATTTTTTCGTCAGCTTTCGTCATTTTCATGTCATGCAGCTCAAATCGGGGACGAATATCGTATACTGTATATAATTATCTAATATAAAATTGTGCAATTCGTAACTCTATTCTTAATATATTTCAATGTTTAAATAAAAACATGGAATATCCCTTGATTCTGATTACTATTTAATTATGTTTTCCAAAAAAAATAGCTTGATAGCAAAATCGACGAACAACGTTGTGGTGTTAAATGTTGCTTTAAATTGAAATAATTGGAGCATGCCAAACAAGCCCTAAATTTCAATTAGATAACCTATAAAAGAATGACAAATAATTATTTAGTTACTCGTCTCCTCTTGCTATCAAATGGTAAGGATTTATAGTTCCTTTTCACTCTTAATGGATTTTCACCGATTATTTTAATTAGTTGGTAATGGCTCACAACACCATGGATCTAATCAAAACTCACTTAAAGCAATACTATATAGTGTTAAAAATGAAGCGCCCCTTGTCACCTATGACTTTTGATTTTTTGGGCTTTTTGGGTATGTTTTTGGTAGATATGAATACCCTCCAAACGATTTGTCTCAAAGATGCTTACTTTTTCTGTTATAACCATTTGTTGAATTAAATTCGGGATCCCGAATCTAATTCCATATATATTAGTATAGGAAAGCATGACATGTGCTTTTTATCCATTATGTCGTGGCAAAATTTTTTTTTCACAAAATACACTTGAAAACGCTTTTAGATAGCCACATTCCTCCATTTTATGCTGTTTTTACTATAAACCATTTTTGATCAAAATCTTATAGTATTGCTTTAATGGTATAGATATACTTTCTATACAACTATTCAACGATATCTGAAAATAAATAAAACTAACTAACTAACTAACTGACTAACTAACTGACTAACTGACTAACTAACTAACTAACTAACTAACTAAATGAATATATGAAGAGTTGACTTGCAAAACGGCTTGCATCCATTTTGAACTTTTTGAGAAAAAAAAGGACATCAAAATGTGTCGCAAAATTGCTGATAATGATTTTAGTATATGCTGTACGAATATGTATTTAAAAATAAGGTGTAATTTAGATAATTCATCAAATATATTCTGATTAATTGACTATTGATTTTTGCTGAAAATGTAAGCCGTTTTGCAGAGAATCTCCCAAAATTTCAACTTGAGAACTTCCAAATTTTTGCAAAATTTCTTTTTCAATTCTGATGTACTTTATAAATACCAAATTTCTACATCAGGTCATGCTTAATAAAAAAATTACCGTATATAGGCATTATGCCCTTTTATGCCCAAATATGGTCATACAATGTAAATATTTGGGCATAAAAGTAACATTTTCGGGATTTTAACCCACTTAGCGAGATTTTTTTCAACAATTGTTTGTGCCAGGATGATGCACAAATTGAAGATCTGTAAGAATCTATCAAAAATTCATTTTTGAAAAAAATGGTCTTTAAGCCGTTTTGCAATTCAGCTCTTTATATAAATAAATACAATATTCACCATGGGTGATCTTTACTTGCATAATTGACAACCTGAGGTTGTTAATGATGCTCATTAGTCAACCCAGGGTAATCATAGTCAGTTGAATTAACAACTTGAAGATATTAGTGAAGTTCATTTGTCAGCATGATGGGTTATTTTTATAGCAGGTTATACTGTGTGATCATCATTGACATAATTGACAATTCGAAGTTGTTATTGAATTTCATTGCCAACCTAGGGTAATTTCATAGTTGAGAGGATTTCTCGGTTCTCATACAGTCAATATCATATTAGATGAATCACTTCTCTGAAGAGCGTAACAACAACAAGCATACCACACAAAGGCATGGAAATGATGACATTGACAACAAATCACACTCAGCTAGTGTCATATTATCTTTCTCCAAATACACATAAATCCACACAGCTGACTGTCCACTATTGTATTTTTGACCTACACTCCCTGACAAATATCGAACGGGTGCGAAGTAAAACCTTCCCATGCGAATTAAGACTTTCACAATTGTAATAAAACATTATAATGATATTGCCAATGCATTACGTTTTAATCTACTTAACGAGACAAAATATACCTGAGTTTGGAACAGAAATGTGGAGTTGAATGAAATTCTCAATTGACAAAGAAAAGCCCAAAAGATTGATAAATAATGCTATTGAAGCAAAGATCTCCCATGTAATCCTTGATAACAAAGCTACGGGTAACTATAAAATCTTAGCCAGAAGTAATGTTGCATTTCGTATCTTTAAAAAAAAAAAAAAAAACCAACATTTTCATCGTTTATGAATAGTATAACATATGATGGTAAATTCTAAGGACAGATTCTATTCAAGTAGTTGTCAAATGTTCCTTTAATGGAGCATGGTCCGATTGCTTCAACGTTTTTGTTAAACTTTTTGAGATTTTAGCACCAAAATATTGCTCATATTTTCCTCAAAACCCATGTGTAATTTTACGGCTAAGTTATGTTCCGTTTCGAAAATACATATGGAAGTGTGTCTAATTATGGTAACCATAATTTTTTGACACAGCATCGTACAGGTAGTTCTGAAACACAAAACCGCCCATAAAATCAAAAAGGTTTGACCGATTAAGCTGAAATTTTAAACTTAAACCTTAGTGGTCATTTTTCATATGACATTGAAAAATAAATTTTGAAAAATTTGACCAAGCTCCTTTAAAATATAAAAGATGAAATATCAAATGTACCTAGAGGATGAAATTGATAGAGCATATTGTCTAAGAAATCCTACTAGTAATATGTATCATACAATAATATAAGGATGACAGATGATTTAGTTATCCATCTCGCGTTGCTTTCAAGGGATTACGTATCAGATCCTTCAAGTTATATATATTTTTTATCAATCTTAGTGCTTTCATTCTCTATGTTGGTCGGTAATGGCTCACAACGCCAGAGATCTAATCATAATTCCATGTTAAATATTTTAGTAAGATAAATGTGTTATGCATCAGTAATGCATCAGGAAATTTGTATCAAGATAGATTTTTTCTAAAATCCTTTTTTTTTTCATCTCAGCTCATTTAAAAAATTCACACAGAGTCTGGATTATCTTTTTTAATCCATTGGACACCTATGTACACTGAAAAATATTACCGTATTTTAACGGTTGTAATTTAACATTTGTAAAAAACAAATTGTGGTTAGTTTCCGTCCTTAAACTTCGTCATTTGTTTACGTCAGTATCCTGTTCTATTTTGTTGATCGATAACATGTAAGTATTCTATGTAAGTTTAGTATTACGAGGTAATAAACAAACTACTTCGTGTGGAAGATGTTTTGGTTGTTCATCAGTACACTAACCTGTAATTCAAATGAGATATATTAAGAAAATTGAGTCAAAATAATAAAACAACATTCCTACAATTGACTTTTTTCCATTAGGTTTGTTTTCCAATAAAATTACTATTGATCGAAGAGTTAAGTACAGATTCTTCTCTACTTCTGTAAAGTAAGACACGTAAAACAAAACTATTCCAGAGTAAGTTTAATCATACTCGTAAAAAATATATAATACTACACTTTTATTACAACATCTTATATTCAGGAATTATATGACTCACTTTGCCGACATTACTGTGATTACATTTTGAACTTGGTAAGGAAATCTAGTTTTCTACTTCGATGCTCTCAATTTAAATATTTCATACATGAATCCACATCGACGCTGATACAATACCATTCTAATGCACATTACGAAGTGCTTATGTGATTGGACGTGCCAAAATGACCTAGATACATTGAGAGATCTAGAGTACTACACTTGGTCTTGTGCCCAATGACTATTGTGTATGCATTTGACCCGATTACAAAGCCGAGCATGTGAATCTGTGCTTGCAAAAATAATTTGAATAAAAAAGCAGAAGTTAGGGTTAGTTTGAGTGTCATCGACGGTAAATCGAGGCATGACGGTAAATGTCATTTAAGCTAATAAAAGAGACTTGAAATTATGGGTTTGACATCACAATGCAACATTTACTAATGACTAGCACTAACAGTATAAAAGGACACCTTTATTTTATTCTTTAAAAGCAAGATTTTATTTCATACATTTAGAAGTTTAAGATATATATTTTAAAGTTCAAGATATATAGGAAACATGCACTCTAATTCGCAAGTCTAGAAATCTTAAAATTTTCAAAACTTTCGTTGCTACAAATAGCCTCCCTTCTAACAGAAATTTAAACGCTTTAAACGTTGACATAGTTTTAATGATTAAACAATAGTTGTTTAAACGTTCAAAATATATGTGGTTACGGGCTTTAAACTGTAGCTGGTTTAAACCTTAAACATAACTATGGTTTAAAAACTTATACTGTTGTTGTTTAAATTGGTTTTTATTGGATATGACTTTGTTTTGTGTGTAAAATAGTATGTTCGCGGTAATAACCACGTTTATGACGATGTTAACCTGGCTCAACCGACCACACATTGACCACTGATGATCATGAAAGGCGCTGCATAATCAAGTAATCAACAGCCAATACCATTTTGTCATCTATTACCTGCGTCCCCATACAGTTTCGTTATAGTTTGACGGCAGTTAAATGTACACTTAGTAGTCTTTGACCATTATATAAATATTTTTTTTAGTTAAAGTCACTCGTAGTAGTACATATTTTCCAACAAAACTCTATTGCAACCGGCCAAAGTTCAGAGACTTGGAGCAAGTCTAGGCTATCCTTGGAAAATGTACATGTTTCGTGGTGATGAACGCGTCAGTGATTTGTAGAAGTAGTCAGTCAATACTGCGTGGGTACATTGCCTTGTTTGTGCTTTTGTAGCATTGTATGATCGCTGTTGTCACTCTATAATGGAAAATAAAGCGAATAGTGATTTATCAAAAGACTAGCTATAGTACCTTTTCGTCTTGCAACTGTAGTATTTAATCTCTGGACCTTTTTGCCCGGTCTATAAGAGGTAGGCCTATTATACCCGGGCCTATGCAGCCTATACAGAATGTTAAACGAGGAGTAAATAACAGCACCTGTTGTTGTTCAGTGCAATTTACAATACATGTATAAGTCAATTTCATGTTGGATTGCATCAATGTTTTGAACCTGTAGACATAGCCATGCAATTCGGAATTCAATGAATGTTTTATACGACGAGATAGTAAGCTTATTAGGCATATCTCGATTTTATTTCATGATTGCTTCAAGCAAAGTAATGATACTTTGTATTGCTTCATGTTCAAGGAACTTGAAATCATGGTCAGATCAAATTCGTTACACGTATTGGCAATTGCATGTTTTGTAAGTTTATGTTGACACGGGTAAATTCCTTATTATTTATTGTCCCCTTTTGCAATTCTACCCCCCCCCCCCCCCCCCCCCCACCACCACCATAAAAAAAAGTAAGAAAGAAAAGAAAAAAAGAACCATTTTGTCTTTGAAGATCGGTGACAACACAATATAAGTCTAAGAACATAAATCTCGCTGTGCTGATATCGTCGTAAAGGATGATGGGACACCATTTCAACCTCCTATGAGCCAATACACAGATTGTGGCATGTGTAATGTAGGCCTACCGTGGTATTGATCTATATGCAGTGTGTATATGATGATAGCGTGCAATAGCTGCAGTGCACAAGTTGTATGATATATCGTCCATTTATTTTCCTATATTTGTGCAAATATTCACATCCCGGCATGAATTTATAATCCAAATATATCACTGTCTATCTATGTCTATATCTGTAAGATTTAGATGTCATTTTGAGTTTTGATGATCACATTCAGGTAGTCGGAGATGGATCCCATACACATATTGGATCCACCATTACTCTATTTATATCTTAACTTTACAAAGTTTAAAGCTTCGCGCCACTTCTGATACTTATATGGTTTAATCACTTTAAACAGCAACGTTTAAAAGGTTTTTAGCTTAAACTTTTGAAATTGTTAAACGTCGTTAAACTTTATTTCTTTAAAACAGCGCATTTTCAACTTTTGAAATAATAAGAGTGTGATACAACTACGTTGTTACCCGTATGTTTAACATAAAACATGAGTGTTACTTAGAATTTTACGTTACATTATATTTATTACCCTATATTTTGGCAGTGAATTTTCTCTCTAAATGACATTATATACTATAAATGCAAATCATTGCCAGTTATGCACTGGTGTCTTAAATTATGCAAATGTATTTACTTAAAACATTTACACAAGACATTTCACTTAACCATCTCATGTAAAATATTATTCACCAATTTTAGCGGTTGAAAAAAAGGATTTGGAACGGTGGATCGTATCTTGCTATTGTTTGGTAAGAACAATTATAATATAGGTGAACAATTGTGCTTTAATTTTGCTTTCAGACTAAATCGTAATCACCTGATGATTTATATTGTCTAATGATTGCTATTTGCTTGGCTTTACATGTGCTTAAGGGTAAATACGGATCGGACACGTCAAATGACCTCCACAAAAGCAAATGAAAAGATAGACATATAGTTTTAAATAATACAGTTTTAGAAAAAGTAAATATTGCAAATTGCAAAATTTCTGGGGTTCATGGAAAAACCAGATTGATTGTATATTGAAAACTTATCCATGTTATTAACAAACAAAAACACTCCGTTTTAACCGTATTATTGGGTACTGTTCTATAATTTCGCCATATTACTCAATACTAATATGGGGTAATACTAGTAAAACTCATTTTGACAAATTTATCAAGCAACAAAACTGGACAACAAGAACAGTTTCTTATAGCCACTGGTGTGATCTTCTTTCGGGTATCATTGGTTCTACAGCTCACTCCTCCATTTTATTTGTTGGGTATAAAAATGTATATTTAAATGTTGATCGTTAATTGTAATTTTGAATGGAAAATGAACTTTGAATCTTGATAGCTGTCCACCTGACGCAGCTCGGCAACACCTTGTGAGCGTGGAATACTCCAACTTCAACACGCGTTACATTATTGTGCATAATTTATTTTGTGTCAAATAAGAAGCAATTATTAATTTATGGAGACATTCCACATTTGATAATTACAAAATTAATGCTAATATACGATTACTTTTAATGCACCTAAAGGCCACTGTGAATTTGGCGAGAAATAGAGTTTCTAGAAATTTGTTAAATTTTTATAGACATTTAATGGTAAAAAGGTGCCTTAAAATTCCATTTTGATTTAAATTTGTGCATAAAAATGCGTTCATCATGGCAATGACTACCAACAAGATAACAAAACAGAATTCAACCTCTTTAAACGATTAGGAAAAAACAATTGTGAAAGATATTCAATAGATAACCGGCAGTATTATGAGCTGAAGTATGACAATACTCTTCCATCACAAACCTATTTAAGAAAACATGATATGACAAGGATATTATGTCTATATATACCACCTCTTGTAAGATACTACAAGGCAGGGTATTGTGTTTCATATTGCTGGTTTGATATTAAGATTTATAGGCTATTCTGTGAGAGCATTATTTACAACATTTGATACAAGATATGTGGCATGATCGAGGGGAATGAGTCGGATGTCACAAATATAATTTTTTGATATAGAGACATAAAGGAAGAAAACTCGTTTGTTTTTATTTGTTTTTTTAAAGTCACAAAATTGTCATATCTCTGGAACCAGATGACCAATTCTCATGGAAACAAAATGCATAATTAGGTTGTAATAAAACATGAAAATGGAAAAATACCGAAATGGTTCTCATTTCCCTTGATCATGTCATATGTATAAATACATTTTGTGGTCTGTTTTAAGGCTGAAATCAAACCTCCTTTATATAAATTTGTGATTGATTCTATATTTCTAATAGGTCTGCTACCTACTTTTCTGTAGTGAGTTTTGGTAATTGTCTTTACATCTATAAGGTATTGAGAAGTTAAGGAGCTATATTGCTCGCGTCCTTTTTTACACTAAACCAAAACAATATGGGATAACCGATTTGATGCCATTTTTGTTCTAAACTATTTGAAATATCTAATTTACAACCAATGCTATATACTTCTTAAATGACTGACTTGATTGCATTTCTGCATGCGATTTTAATTGTGTAGGTACTGTTTGCATTTATTAATTACTGTAATCCCTCGCTAATAAACGATATAGCGATTGCTTGATGCTAATTGTTTTAAGTGCCCCCACAAGAGCAGGATAGATGATTTGATATACCAAGACTCTTCGTCGTATTAACTTTTAATAACCCTAAATTGTCTGGCCTGAAAATCATGATGTCGCTAAAAATGACAGACTGTGAGACTCCAAAGTTACAAATTAGTTACAAATTTAGTGAACAAAGTAACATTGACATGTCTTTTTATTTGTTATCAAGACGGGAATAATTTCAACTGTTAGTATATTTAAAATGCCATTTAAACAGTTTAAAATTAGTCATTTGCACTATGTAGCATGCACAAAAATTATCCTTCAGTGGTTTGTAAATGTCATATGAAGGTTTCCATATCCATATTAAAATATTGTGTGCATTTTTTCACTCCCTCGAAAGGTACAAAATAAGATTGAATTTCAAGGTTTTCTAAGAGAAATAATTCATCAGATATGTCAAAGCGGCAATCACTCGATATTCGTATCATTACTGAGACCAGCAGACATTTTGGATTTAAAAAAAAAAACAGTTCGATTATATTACCATTGAATCGATATGAGTCTTAGACTGTTTATGTTATTCTTGGCGCACAAGATTGGTGTTTAGATATTCTTCCCAGGTCCAACGTGGATAAATTTATGATTAGATGATTCAAGAAGGAAATTTGAAACTTAGACCTTAGTGGTCATCTTTCAAGTTATATATATTCTTTATCATCTTAGTGCTTTCAATCTCTATGTTTTGTCGGTAATGGCTCGCAACGCCATAGATCTAATCAAAATTCCCTTGTTGTAGTTTTTAGTTAGATAAAATGTGTTATGCATCAGTAATGCATCAGGAAATTTGTATCAAGATAGATTTTTTCATCTCACTTCATTTACGAAATTCACACAGAGTCGGGATTATCTTTTTTACTACATGGGGCACCTATGTACACTGAAAAATATTACTGTATTGTAAATTAATTTTATGCTAGTTTCCGAGGTTTCACCTTGTCGCAGTTTTTTCTTTACGTGAATATCCTGTTCTATTTGTTGATCGATAACATGTAATTATTTAATGTAAGCTTTGTATTACAAGATAATAAACAAACTATTTTGGTGGAAGATGTTTAGGTGGTTCATCGGTACACTAACCTGTAATTCAAGTTAGATATCTTAAGAAAATTAAGTCAAAATAATATAACACCGTTCCTATAATTGACTTTTTTTTTGCATTAGGTTTGTTTTCCAATAAAATTACTATTGATCGAAGAATTAAATAAAGATTCTTCTCTATTTCTCTAAAGTAAGACACGTAAAACAAAAAAAAAAATCCAAAGTAAGTTTAATCATACTCGTAAAAATATATTTAATACTACACTTTTATAACAACATCTTATATTCAGGAATTATTTGACCCACTTTGCCGACATTACTGTGATTACATTCTGAACTGGGAAGGGAAACCTAGTTTTTCTACTTCATGCTCTAAATATAAACATTTCATACATGAATCCACAATACCATTCTAATGCACATTATGAAGTGCTTATGTGATTGGACGTGCCAAAATGACCTAGATACATTGAGAGATCGAGAATGCTACACGTGGGTTTGTGTTCAATGACTATTGTGTATGTATTTGACCCGATTACAAAGCCTAGTGTATGAATCTATGCCTTGGAATAATTGGAATAGAAAGCAGTACGTTTAAAGGGCAGGATAAGTATATCATTTTTAGTTTGAGTTTCACCTAGATATACAGAGTGTCCAAAAATTAACTGCACATTTTTTATGCTTGTAACTTATATACCAGGATCCGTATGGCACAAATAGACATATGTGTTGATAGAGGAGACTTTGTATTTTGATACCAAACATGACGCAATTTCTATTTTGAAAATCAATTTCAATGTAAATTACGTCAAACGTAAAGAGCGCACGTCCATATTGAAAGAAAAATAAATGTGTGACCAACATGTAGGGGAGGGATCAATGTTTGAAGACACGAGAATCATTCATGAATATTTTAATAACTTATGCAACGAAACAGCTTTTACAATGTTAATACGAAGATGTTTGACTGTGGTTTTGTTTTTCATTTAGAGGTTTTTCATTTGTCAAAGCGTAACTCTAGCATTATGTTTGTCTTTAAATGGTTCACAACAGCATTGCACCATCACAAACATTTCAAGTTACACTCACATAGACATTTTAAATTACCTTCATTTTTCATCAAAATCAAGCTGCCTAATATTTCAGAAAATGTTCTATATGGTCTCCTTGCAGGTTTCAACATTCTTTGACTCTAACGACAAAGTTATGGACGTTTGTGCATGACTTCTGTGTTCTTTGTGATCTTCCTGATTTCAGTGCAATGTTCTGTTCCAGGTCAGGAATAGGGTGTTGAGATGTACTGCCCTTCAGATAACCCAAAAGAATGTACTAGTAATAGGGCGGCCAGGTTTTGCTTGTTAGCGACATAATTCTTCATGAAAATATTTAATGGTAAAGCCATTCTTATATATTTAGCTGTATGAAGCGTCATGCCGTAGTGCAGTGACAAAAGAGTGTCAACACTGGGTGGTACAGAGACTCAACCACTTTGAACTTCAGACCATCTTGCTAACTTAGAAGATTATTGATTGCTTAATGTTTGGTATCAAAATAATTCGACATGTCTCCTCTATCAATACATATGTTAAAACTTGTAATACGAATCTTTGTTTTAAAGTTATTCACATTTAAAAATATGCAGTTATTTTTGGACACCCTGTAGATACCTACTGTAGAGTGAAGATGGTAGGGGGTATTGTACAGAAGATCTGTCCCTACGCACAAGTAGCGTCGGAACAAAACAACTGTGGAATTGAGGATAGACATCACGTCTTTGGGCATTTGTGTAAAAATGCGTTCATCATGGCAAAGACTACCGACAAGATAACACAACAATTTTGAAGGATTCATCCTCGTTAAATGATAACGAAAAACAATGATTTTTAAATATGAAATGTACCTTGAGGATAAAATTGATAGAGCTACTAGTAATATGTATCATACCATAATATAAGGATGACAGATGATCTCGTTATCCATCTCGCGTTGCTTTCAAGGGATTACGTATCAGATCCTCCAAGTTATATAGAATTCTTTACCAATCTTAGTGCTTTCATTCTCTATGTTAGCCGGTAATGGCTCACAACGCCAGAGATCTAATCAGAATTCCCTTGTTTTATATTTTAGTTAGATGAATGTGTTATGCATCAGTAATGCATATGGAAATTTGTATCAAGATGAAATTTTTATAAATTCTTGGGGTTTTTTTTCACCTCAAGTGATTTAATAAATTCACACAGAGTCTGGATTATCTTATTTACTCCATGGGACACTTATGAATGTACACTGAAAAATATTACCGTATTTTAACGTTTCTGATTTATCATTAATTTTGTTAAGTAATTTTATGGTTATTTTCTGTTGTTAAACTTCGTCGCAGTTTTTTCTTTACGTGAATATCCTGTTCTATTTGTTGATCGATCACATATAAGTATTTAATGTAAGTTTAGTAAATTACAAGATAAGGGGCGGCTTCAAAACTCAACCGGCGGTTGTCTGCCGGTTCTGGCCGGTTCTGGGCGGTTGGCTATTGTTTATTCCGGTTGAACCGCCCAGAACCGGCAGACAACCGCCGGTTGAGTTTTGAAGCCGCCCCTTATAAACTTTTTTGGGTGGAAGATGTTCAGTTGGTTCATCGGTACACTCACCTGTGATTCAAGTTAGAGATATTGGGAACATTAAGTCAATATAATATAACACCGTTCCTGTAATTGTTTTCCAATAAAATTACTATTGATCGAAAGAATTAAGTAAAGATTCTTCTCTGCTTCTGTATCGTAAGATACGTAAAACAACAACATTCCAAGTTAAAAAAATCATAATACTACACTTTTATGACAACATCTTATATTCAGGAATTATATGACCCACTTTACTGACACTACTGTGATTACATTCTGAACTGGGAAGGGAAATTTTGTTTTCTACTTCGATAAGTAATATTGTTATTTCATAAATTTACAAGTTATATCGGAAATGGAAACAAATATATACGTCATTATAACATTTTTGTAATCACCTGATGATTTAAATGATCTAATAATTGCTATTTGCTTTGCTTAATATATGCTTAAGGGTATATATGATTTTAGGGACACGTCAAATGACTGCCACAAAAGCAAATGAAAAAATATACATAGTGTTAAATAATACAGTTTTAGAAAAAAGTAAATTTTGCAAAAGTTCTGGTGTTCTGATCGATGATAATTTTACATTAAAAAACCACATTAATCGTATATTGAAATTTTTGTCAGGAAATCGGTGTCAAACTGAAATACACCGCTCCCAACCGTATATTGCATACTCTGTTCTGTTCTTTAATTTCGCCATATATTAACTACTCAATACTAATATGGGGTAATACTAGTTAAATCCATTTGGACAAACTTATCAAGCTACAAAAGTGGGCAATAAGAACATTTTCTAATAGCCACTACAGGAGTCATACAGCTCATTTATTGCTCAAAATAACATCCTCACAGTAATAGATTTATATACTGTTGAACTTGGAGTATGCATGTACAAATATACTACTAAAGACTTACCACGGTCCTTCAAGGACTACTTCAAGAAACGCTCTGATACTCACTGTTACCAATCAAGACAAGCCAATGACCTTGACCTGGCATTTATTGAAAAAAAGCCTCCTCTGATCATGGTATCCGAGCAGGTGACCCAATTCTTTGAAACTATCTACCCAAATCGATAAAAGAATCAAAACTATAAAACACTGTCGAAACCAATTGAAGAGAAAATTGATTGAAAACGTTGTTTTTTGAGCGTGTCCTGTAAACTTGTCTTGTTCTGCAGTATTGTCAGAGAAGTCGGTCATAAATATTGTCATGGTTTAGTACTGTCGATCAAATTGTTTTTCTTGTTTTGGTATGGTCTACTTTCGGGTATCATTGGTTCTTCAGCTCACTCCTTGTTGTATATACATTTAAATGTTGATAATTGTAATTTTGAATGGAAAATAAACTTTGAATCTTGATTCATCTGAATCCTGACTCAGCTCGGCAACAACTTGTGAGCGCGGACTATTCCAACTTCAGCACGCGTTGTATTGTTTGTGCGTAATTTATTTTGCGTCAAGTAATAAGAAGCAATTATTAATTTATTGAGACATTTTAGATTTGAATATTACAGCATTGATTAGACAAGACATTAAAACAAAAAGATCACGCAAAACTTAATATTGACATTATGCCGTAACTTTATTTTTTCATGTCACACGTCCTTGACTTTCTGTTTTGATAATATTTAGCACCGGGTCAATCCAGGTCACTAAAATATTGCCTTTACAAATTATGTAAATATATGGCAATTTAAATATGCGATGATTAATTAAGGGGGGAAAGCACATCACTCATTGTTGCATTTTTGCAAATTCATTTTGTACCATAACTTTTGAACAAAGTACTTAAAGTTAATAAAAGTATACATTTCCAGAAAGGAATTTTCACAAGGAACATGATGGTGA
>JXSR01S011405.1:10884-26241 GCA_000969725.1 Ophiothrix spiculata
TATTGTCGGGGCCCCGACAGTAATTACAACACAGTAGCCTATGGGGATTTTCAAAATGCTGAAAAGCTTGTAACTTGGAAACGAATGGTCGGAATCAAGTGAAATTTTCACAATATATTTATAATGCACTCTTCTTTTTATTTAGCTAGAAAACAGGCAAGGTTTTTGTCACATCAAAATCATGAATTGCACCTTTAAATAGATTTGCCTTGAATAGATTGTTTTTTCCTGTTGGTTTTCCCCTGCATCATTTTTATTTGCAAGCTATTATAGGTATTCAAAAACATTGACTAGGATGTGCCTCAGACAAAACATGATGTTTCTATTAGTCATCCTGAAGGTATCTGTTTGGAGGTTAAGTTTGTAAATATTTGATGGGAATATCTACTGAGGATCTTTCCTACTATCATTAAAATCTCATTACGAGACTGGACTAGGATTGGGTGTCATTTTACTACCAGATTGCTGAAAGGAAAGAGTCCAAGCCCTACTAATGTGGGCTACACTGCAAGAAAGTTGGGCATTTTGTGAGTGATTTTGCCCAACGTTGATGAAGTATACATCCTACCAACGTTGGGCAAAACACAAATAACACTGTTGGGCACACATCCCTGTCCTAAAGTTGGGCAAAACTATTTGAGCGGAAACATGAGTCCATCTGCCATCTTTGGGGTAAAAGCGATACAAATTTTTTGCAAAAGTGTCTGATCTACAGTGCTTTTTAAGTTTGCCCAACAGTTTGTAGGGATGTATATTTGCCCAACTTTTTTGCAGTGTACACTCTTAAGACGGGTTTTTAAAGTTCTTTTAATTTGAAGATCCTGTTTTATTTTACAATGTTTATGGAAAACCTTTATTTTTACAAAGTGACTATCATTTAACAAAAGTTCTGTAATATTAAAGGAAACTTTCTCATATTGGAAATGTTGCTGCTGTTTTTCACCTTGTGAGTGACATAAGCTGATTTCTTTTTTGTGATTATATCTATTGATGCAAAAAGCTTGCATTTAAAAAATACCTAAAGAATTGCAATGTTATAATTTTGATATATTTTTTCTTTTTATAATAAGGTCTGATACTATTGCTAGACACAAAAGTTACATATAAAATAAAACTTACACCAAGTCATAAAAAAACCCTTTTAAGCAGGGGCGTAGCGACGGTGCCTGGCGCCCGGGGCAAGAAGTTAAACTGCCCCCCAAGGGGCAAACAACTGCCCCCCCCCCCCCCCCCCCCCCAGGGGAGGAGCAGAAAAGATACACCCAAAAAAATCAAACAGCTTTGAAAAACTCCTCTTTTTTGGCAAAATGGGTAAATTCTGCTATATTTTTTTTTCAATTTCGCTTTTTGGCAATAATATTTGCTTATTCAAAGGAGCTTGGTCCAATTTAAAAAAAATTAAGCTTTCAATGTCATGTGAAAGATGACCACTAGAGAGGTTTAAGTTTCAAA
Source organism: Ophiothrix spiculata (assembly GCA_000969725.1). NCBI lineage: Eukaryota > Metazoa > Echinodermata > Ophiuroidea > Amphilepidida > Ophiotrichidae > Ophiothrix > Ophiothrix spiculata. The sequence goes on from JXSR01S011405.1 coordinate 12,337, forward strand.
TTTCAGGTGAATCGGTCAAACCGTTTGAATTTTATTGGCTATTTTGTATTTCAGAGCCGCCTATAATAGGTTACTGTATAAATTAATTATGGTTACTATAATTATACACATTATTTTTACATAGATCCAAAACGGTAAATATCAGGGCTGTAAAATTTCACATGGGTTATGAGAAAAATATGACCAATATTTTGGTACCAAATTCTCAACAAGTTTGAAAAAAAGTAAAAGCAATCGGACCATGCTCCTTGAAGCTAAAATATATTGAAATTTTAAGGGTACGCGGAAAATGTAGGCACAAATTTGCTAATTTCAGCAGTATGGCACCTTTTGCTACGGTCACTGCACGAAATGTTGGTACAATTATTTTTCATGTAGTGACGACTTGGTGCCCCCCTAGAGGTGGCGCCCAGGGCAACTTGCCCCCCTTGCCCTCCCCTAGCTACGCCACTGCTTTTAAGATTTTCTGTCTTACAATATGAAATATAAATTGAATCAATCTTTTTTATTCATTTGCTTTAAATAGTGCACTTAAGTACAAAATTTCAAAAATCTTTAAATATGTTTCAGAAATTTGTCTATTAATTTTGCAAATTTATGTACAAATGTAAGTCAATATTTTAAACGGTAAATTGAAAATATGTACTTTCTCAAAATTTTGTAATGAAATACTTGTCAAAACAAAATTCAAATTTCCAAAATAATTGTGAAGATGTTTGACAGTTAAAAGATGAACTTCAGTTTGTGTGACTTTGATGTTTACACTGGGAGTGTAACGAGAGGAGACGGTGCATGAATTATGCGTTGCGTTTATCACATCAATGCTTCAATTGGCTCCTAGGATTGTTGCGAGTCAATTGGGAGTGTAATTAGATAATGTAATAAACAGGTTTGCTGCCTCGCATCTATCGGCATATCACAGAGATCAGAGGGAAGATGCGCTCATCTTTTTATAATCGTCCAGTACAGAAGAACCCTTTTTTTTTTTTAAAGAAGACAAATCCTGAAAGTACCAATTTCAAACTTGACTACTGTTTTTAGCGAGAAAAAATGATTATGGTTTTGTACATTACTATATTTGTATTCTAAAACAACAAGCATTGACAATCTACCGTATATATTGCTGCATGAAAATTAAATTTTTGAAAGCATGATTGTATATAAAATATCATAAACACTTGAACATCAAATTCTAATGAAACTTATTTCCAGGTGTTTGGCAATTAAAACTATTACTATATTTTTATTTGCTTGATTGAGAATAATCTTCTCTCCCTCGCAACAAATTTAGACAGCAAACAATATAGCGGACAGCCAAATAGGCTGTACTGGACCAGTATATCCTAAAAATTATTTTTTATTCACTGTAAAAATTACCTGTTACATTGGATATTAGGAATTATGGGATTTTTTTGAAACATAGACCTGTATAACAACCAAATGCTCATTATCTTTAAGGTAAACTGTAACTTATTCTCTCAGTAAAATCGCATTCTGTATGTATGTAGTTTACACTTGGCTATTTTAGAACCAGGTTAAGTATACTGACATTTACTCTGTTTACTAGGCGATTGTCCAACATATTGACTCAGTGATTCTTGATCCAATCTACATTTGCTTATCCCTAGCGACTGATCCGTCTCCTCACATCACATTTAGCTTAACCTATTTTCTTAATTTCTTATCCCATTTGTAGGTGTGAATTGCGAGATTGACTATGAAGATGGACGTTGCACAAAAGACGTGTGTAAAAATGGCGCTCAATGCCGCAATTATTTGCTAAAAGGATTTGAGTGCCACTGCTTGGGCCCTGTCAACGAATTTGACGGGCCGTTTTGCGAGGTTCGTACGCGAAGTTTTCCAGAGGGATCGTTCCTGATGTTTTGGTCACTTAACCAACGTGTCAGACTCAACATCGCTCTCAGGTAAATTGAAAATAACTTATGAATTGTTGATTTAGATCCTGGGCCACTCATCTATATGGGAGTTGTAATTATGCACATCAAGCTAGGATTCTTGGTATTTGTCACAGATACCCTAAACAAGGATTTTAGAGATAAAATGTACCCTAACATGCACACTGATATAAAATACATCATACTTCGACAGTGATGTGGACATAAAATTCCTTTTGCAAGGACAATGAGAAATAAAACAGACAATTTTTTGATAAATAACTGTTGAAATATGAATATAAGTGTGGCATAAAATTGGTGGTAGTTCTAAATATCCCCTTAGCAAGGATTGCCTGTGAAAATACATACACTAAAGTCTTGAAATTGCCCGTTTTGATACCCTAAAGGAGGATCCTAGTTTTGCTTGTCAAAGCTACCCTAAAGGCGAATTCATACTCGGCCTCCAAACAAAATTTTTCCTACCAAACATTTGGTCGTGACGTCACCAAATATTTGCCATCGAACTTAAAGTATGAACGGATAGCAAACATTGGTCCAATATATAGGGCAATTCAATAGCATGTGCAATCTAGCGCGAAACTTTATTTGGTCTCAACTCGGTGTTGAAGCTATTTTGTTTGGAGTCACTCGTCATTTTGACGTCACGACCAAATGTTTGGTAGCGAAAATTTTGTTTGGAGGCCGAGTATGAATTCGCCTTTAATCTTTGTTTGTTCATTGAAGCACATGATTACAAGTTCCAGAGATAAGTGCCCGCTGGATTTAGATGGGATAGAAATGATTAAAAATTAAAATGTTTCATGACAATTAAGACAGAGCCATAATGGTCATTTTTTGTTTTCTTGACGCACTTGAGATTCCTCCTGCATAAGATATTATTGAGTGTGGTTTTGACTCTTTTATTTAAAAAATCATTTTCCACTATCAAGCCAGTCAGTAAGTCTGCAAAATACTGTCGGGTCCAGATGGAAATTATACCAGGGTCTTACATATTTATTGAGAGTCCTTTTTATCAATTAAAATTGCACTCAGCTGTAAAATTTGAACATTAATGAATGATTAGTTTGTGTCTGCGTAATATGACAAATTCATCTTGGGATAGTAACACGTATGAAATCGTGTTTGTGTAATGTATCGCTTTGACCTTAATAAAGCCATTGCATCTGTAATGTTGTGTCTATGATAGCATTACAAGATTACACTGATTTCCCAAGAGGAATTTTGCAATAAACATTATGGCTATTTTGTTTGCTTGTGAGTTCATTCGCAAATAATTCATTTATTTTGCCAAGATACTCATGTCTGGTCACATCCTTCAGTAATGAAGTTGATGCAATTCCGACAAAAGAAAAAAAAATGTTTACGTTAAAATCTTTCATTATATCTGAAAGATACCAAGTAAAGATCAACACTTTATTTATCAATATTACTATAGCTCTGGTATCAGATGAAGAGTGGTAAATAAAAAAGAGGTATCCTATCTGTAAGTTAGTCTAAACTTTTTATTTTCCAAAATTGCTTTTTAAATATGCCTAGATCAATTTTAAAAATAGTTCATATTCTTTATATTTCTGCGAACTTATTTTCATAACACATTCCACTACAAGCAATATTCCCTGGAATACTCCCTTCCCATATATAATATTTCAATTTTGTGATTTCAAAGCACATTTGATATTTTCGCCTCTTTTTCGAGAGTGCAGCGAATGAATGTTTTAGTTGATAACTTGACATTTCTCCCTTATTTTCCCCTCATCTTTTCTGAAGATCTATGCCTCTGGGTCCTCTTGACCTTTGAAATATGCTTGCATTTATGCTAGAGTAAAATGTGAAACTAATGCATTGCCAAACAGTTAAAAAGTAGAGTGAAATATGGTATGAGAAAGTCACAATTATAAGAAATTAAGTAGAGTTTAACATGATCAAGAAAAAGCATTTGTTTCATTTCTAGAAAAAAATAATAAAGAACATACAATGTTACCATCAACAACACTTCAAATCTGTTTAGCAGATAATAAATTGTTAAAAACATGAAAGAAAGTAATATTTTGACAACATTTCTTGGATTGAAAGTTTTAAGTATTTAATATTGTACTGTACAATCAATGGATTTGGCTTGTTAAGTATTTTAATTTGTGTAGCAAAATCTTTAGGCATCAGTTATGTTGAACCAATTTGCATTCTTTATATCTTTAGCAGAGAAAAACTAGACATTTTGTGTGTAATATGTGTTTATGTCTTTAGCAGAGAGAAACTATACATTTTGTGTAGTCAAAATCTTTAGGCATCAGTTATGTTGAACCAATTTGCATTCTTTATATCTTTAGCAGAGAAAAACAACACATTTTGTTTATGTGTTTATTTCTTTAGCAGATAAAAACTATACATGTCTATAGTCATATCGAAAGTTTTATTGTTTTATTGAATGTTACAATGTCAATCCAGCAATGTCAAGCACTGTATACAACTGTAAATGTTAACCAATTCAAAAATGTTCAACAGATAGACATGTTTGATCAATGTCCTGGAAAGCTTCCCCATGCGAAGCCCCATTTAAACTCTAGCAAACTAGAGTGTATGAACTTGTGAATCCTTCATTAACATACTATAGCAAGGCGTGAATTTCATGAGCACGAGTGATAGCTTGGGTGTCCTAAACTCGGTCCCATTATCTCGCTTGCAAGGGAAATAAACATGTGAATTGCTTGCAGCAATGAACGAGAGATGTATTGATGGGGACTTTGACATCCAAATCGGTAAATATGCTGCTGGATTTGTGAAATTCCAAGACTGATTGTAAGAGTGACAAAAATAGGTTGCGGGATAACTTGATATCAAAGATGGATTGGAAATTGTAAACAAGAATTATGAAAATATTCTTGAGGGTAGGCAGGAGCAAGAAATTTTGTTTGTACAGGGAGATTCTGCCTTCCGATATTCATGCAGTCATACTTGAACTCACAAATTACTAGAGATTATTTTGTTAATGATAAAAAGTGATTATAAAGTTCATAATTTGAATTAAGGATAATTTGATTAGGGTTTATGATTATTTTTCTTTAGGGAAGAATTTAAGATTATAAGGCCTAGACTTTGATGCTAACCGATTCAAACATCTTTATCACAGTGACTTATAAGACAATACTACACTTTCCTTTCAAATAAATCATAAGTGAAATTTGTATTGCAGCTATCACATAAATCATCTCTGAAACTTCTGACTTATATAAATTTTGAAGATATGTTCAATATGACCTAAAAGTATCTTTACATTCAACATTTTAAACTATATCAGAAACTTATGAAGTTATATCCAAGCAAACCCCAACTAAATGAATAGACAAACAAACAAGACATTGCACATGAAATACACGAAAACTTTTTGACCTACAAGTATTGTAAGGGAAACTCTTATGTAGTAATCACATCAAAGAAATCAAAAAATGATTTTAAATGATTTTAAAAATCTTTTTGATGTTTCAGTTTCGCCACGAAGGAGCAGAACGGCCTTCTTTTCTACAATGGCAGGTTCAATCAGAAGCATGACTTTATAGCGCTGGAAATCATAAATGGCGAAGTGCAGTTTACGTTTTCAGCCGGTGAGGAAAGGACCAGTGTGAGAGCATCTATTATGGGTGGTGTGAGTGATGGAAAATGGCATCGAGTCATGATTGACTATCATCAATTGGTAAGTGGTGTAAACTAAAAGCTACAGTGAAAACACAAATGCAGAGTGCAGAACTGTGCCAAACAATATGATGTTGTATTACATACGTGCGATCTGGCCCTCTGCACTCTTAATTTTTTGTTCACAGCATATGTAAATGAACAATTATAGATTTATAGACATTGATAAGAGCTGTAAAGAGAAATTCTGTCAAATTATGATGTTGTACGGTGGTGAACGTACAGTTGTTTGCTTCATATGAATTGACAGAGAGCCGAATTCTGGGCTGTGTGCTGCTTGACTGTACAGGCTAAATTTTCATTGAACATGCAAAGAGATGTACATCACACACGTCCAGTGTGTTGCATAATAGTAGTCCGATCCTAGGACCTTGATTTTTTCTTTGTTACTATCCACACTATAAATCCACTATCACATCATATACCACTTTACTAGAAAGCCAGAATTCTACATAGCAGACTGATTGCATGGCAGACTAACCGCCCCTCCCGAAAAAAAGTCGGGGTAGGTATAGTGAAGTGGTTTTCTACATCACTGGACTTGGTAGTTATATGATGTTGGTCTGTGTCACCCGAAAAAACAAGGGTTCTATTAATCGAACTACATAATAGTGGCTCAAAAGTGATGTTTATTGGCAATGGTTTCAAAATGGCTTTTTAGCAAGCTCATTGCCATGAAATGTGCAAATCTGGAGACCCTGCTTGCAACATGCATCATATTGTTTACTATCTGTCAACTGGTTGTGCATCAAGAAGGACCACAGGTGTGAGGTTGGTTGAAGACTGAACTGAGGGCATGGCCTCGCTGGTCAGCTTTATCTCGCTGCTTGTCATCGTTCTGGACGGACTATCAATTGGCATCAAAATTTTAACAGATTCTTGTGATCAGAAATATCCTGTCATCCTCAGGTTCATAAAGTTTCTGGGATCCTAGGAGAAGGGATCTAAGCTTTCCTTTTGATTGGCAATTAGATCGCATACAATTTTTCATGAAAATGGAAATAACATCTCATTAGCAATCAGATCATGTTGGAATTTGCAATGTCAAGTGAGTTCAAAACAAGTGGACCAGATGTGTCAGCTATTACAGTCACATTACACATCAGGTCAAAAAGTTCAAATATCTTCTTTCCAAACCAGAGTTTCTTTTCATAATATAGCCCAAAGTCCTGTCTCAGTAATGATTCCCATGAGTTCAAGTCTAGCATCAGAAATTCCTTCCAACCTCCTTGATTTGGGTCATTGTACCTTCATATGGGAATTCCCTCCTTCAAAAGCAGCACTGCATCCAGTGCTCTGAATATCAATTGATATTATCTAAACATGCATCAACCTCATTAGTATTCAGACCAGTGTCCATTTCCAAATGAGGATCCTCTCAGAGGACAATTACAGTAATGACTTAATTAGGGATCACTTAGTGCATGATTGATATAGCATTTTAGTTATGATAATTTCACCATTAGAAGCAGGTGATGTGTTTAGGATAATTATGTCGAGATGATATTCGTAGCAATCAATCTTGCAAAAGTGATGTGACTGTGCAAGTGAATTTTAACGAGAGGGCTGTAGTTTTTAGGCGAGTGATGCTACTTGTAAGTGGATCATGCTGATGAGAAAAATCACATAATAATGATTTTTAAAAACGTATTTCATTTTAACTTGGAATAGGAGTGTCAATGCATATTTTATTTTTCATCTGAGAATAAGTGCTTATTATGTATCTTAAGGACCATGCTTAGGGTGGTCAGAATTGATAAAAATTATGGGAAATATTGGTATATAGGGCCTAGTGCATACATTTTTGTGATTTTTCCCTTCAAAATTTGGTTTAAAGAGACTATGGGGTAGTTGTACACATGTGAGGCTACAATTCCTGATCCTATAAATGATTCAAATTTATTCACCAAATACACCCTATCCTGTGCCTCATTTTTTCTTGACAGATCTATTTCCTTAGCATTTTGTGTTCGACATATTCAAATATTTCTGTCAAGAAATGCAAAAACTTCACTTAGTGAATTGGTGCACTTTTTGGCAAGGTTAAGATCTCTCATAGCATTTTGTAATACCATGATCAGAGATTGTATTCTGTATTGATCACACTTTTGTGCGAGGCCCTAACATGTCAGGTGTCCTAATCCCACTTGCGCATGCATGAAAAAGTGAAAAGAACTCCACTAAAAGTGTAAATCCGTGCATGTTTAACAGTAACACCAGCCAGATTTAAACCTTTATCCCCATATCAATATTACCCGATTTGAGCACTATGAAACCCAGTCCTTTTAAATCCTGGGAAAAACTAGAAACCCATTACACAGAATGACTGAAATTTCCAAGACTGTCACACATAGGTCAACTGAGGACACATCAGTGCCTGGGGGTTATGTAAACTCTGGCTATTCAGAGTCACTCTACTAAATGATTGTAGCCCCTCACTTCACCTTCAAAGTTTTTTGTGAAACATCACAATTGGAATCCCTTTAAATTATTCAAGAAAACACTTAGGCCAAAAAAAATTAATTGTTTGATTGGCGTAACATAGAAAAAAAAATAGGGTAGGTAGGTCAGATTTTTTTTTTTTTTAATTTTTAATTTTATTTTCTAAGTCTATGTTTCACATACAAGAACACAAAATATATGGCACATATACAAAAACATCTTCACTTTTTCTGTAACACATCTTTTATTTGTCATTTTGAATGTCCTGCAAGCCATATCTTGGGCTCCCATGAATCGATTCCAATCAAATTTGGGATTTGGAGGTGTTTTACCATGCTCAAAAAAATAAAAATATCTAGGGTCGGTGGTAAAATTAGGGTAGGTCGGGTTACGCCAATCAAACAATTTTTTTTTAGGCCTTAGCTAGTGGGTATAGTTGAGGGTTTTTGAGTGACAAATATCGGAGGGCTTAATGATATTTTGTGTTTTTGGCAAAGATTGTGGTTACAAAATGTTTTGACCTTATGCCATTGTCTAAATGTTGTTTCGTGTTACATACTCTTTGCCCAACGTTTTGCTATATTTAGAATGAACATATCTGTTGGTTTTAGCAATTGCAAATTTCATATTTGAGCCAAAATAATTGGAAATTTTGTTTTGTGGTATTTGAGAAAGTATTAATGTTGGGTCATAAACCTGAAGTTCAAATTCTTGATGTCATCTCTCGAGGTGTATATTGTAGTTGGTAGAATGTTCAAAAATATAGACCTATTGCTAACAGACATGTTTTAAAAAGAAACATATTCTTTCCAATTTGGATGAACTTTATGCAAGTAACTGTCTAAAGTTATTTAAGATTACATGTAAAATTTCTCTGTAAAAGTCGGACTAGAACAGAAGAAGAAATTGAATAAGGTGCAGCAGAATAGTCATACATATTCTGTTTGTGCCATCTTTATTAGGTAGACATGACTTAGTGTAAGAGGATTCAATTTATGCGACATGTGATAAAATGGATGATACAGTCGCAAGCTGGTTACCATGCTGGGATATTGGCACATGGAGCGATGGCATGCGGGCAGATTCTGTGATCGACTTGTTTGTATCAAGTTGACTAGGAATCGTTAAAGTGATATAATCTATTTTGCGGTGATAGTTGGTTTGAAATTGGGAGCTATAAGATTTTGAGTGTATAGAATTGAAAGGAGAAAACACTTAAAAAATTTCGATCATCTGTACTTTGATTATTGTGCGAAAGTGTATAAATTATTTAAAGAAAAAACGTTACTAACAGTAAGCTACCTTTAATCCTTTTTATAACTCTGTCTCCATGGAATGAAAACATCCTACTAAAAGACTACTAAATGAATGAACCTATTTTTGTTGACAATGTGCAAAGAGTTTGATTCACAAAGGTAAACTTTAGCTAGACATCATGTTTCACACTGAAGACAAAGTTTCGTCATGATGGACAGTGTTTGTCCTGGTTGTGTTTTGTTTCAAAAAGCTCTCAAACACATAGGTTTTTGAAAGCTGCCCTTGTGCTCTCCAGCTGAATATATATTTCGCACATTTTAGTAAGAAATTTAGCATCAGATAATGAAAGTGCTTCAGGCGTAGAGATACCAACTTGTATACATTGAAGCATATATGATTGACATAAGGTGAAACAAGTTATATCTGAAGTATGTGAAATTTTAATGTGAACAATTTACAACAGCGTATTTTGCAATATTTTTATGTAGGCCTATTTTAATGCATTTTTAAAGCTTTAAATAAGCAAAAACATTGATTCCCTAACAAAATCAGGTGTATGTAAAAGTCTGGAATTGCTAAACCCTCTACAGGGGGTAATGTTTTGACTGGAATCCCAGTCTGGAATAGGCCTTTGTGGTCGTATTTGGAGCTGTAACTAGCTTAAAACCAATTTTATACCCACACTTTAATACGGTACATTTATTAAATACTCACCATGGTACATTTATTAAATAGCTAGATATTTTGCAAAATATATTTAGGATTAGAAAGCAGTAAGTCAGTGGTATAAGCACATTTACTTTGCCGTCTTATGCCAGGGAATCGTGGCTGCCTTTCATACATTGTTTGTCAGCCATGCTTAGCATAACATTTTTCTTTATGTTGAATGTGTTTCTAAGTTCATGCGCTACTTAGCGGGTTATCTTTCGCCTGCGGCTCTGAGACTAAAAGCAGGCTTAACATTGATACCACATAAGTAATGCATAGAGTTCAGAGGTTATAGAAATAATCAAAGACAACACAATTCAAGGATTTGAAAAGTGGTTTAAGGACATACCATAATTGTTGACTTTAAGATATGCCAAGTTTGAAATTGTTTTGATGATTAAGGTGATAAACAGGATGAAGGAGCTTTAATTTTGAAATGAAAACATTTTGTAAGCTTACATTTTGTATAAGCTTAAATGTTTGTTAAGAATTTGATTATGTAGAATATTTTCATTCTTAAACTTTGGACAATATTTTTGGTACTAGTGCCTATGGATTGAAATTTGATATCAAATTACATTGCATTGAATTGTAAATTGAACAGATTTGCCAAAAACACCCCAGGAAGCACCCGCTCAGCCAAGATCAGCTTTATATGGTTGACCCCAGGCTTAGCGCTAGGCTGCATTTCTGAGTCCCGGACTCACCAATTTTCATCCCGGACCCTCCAAATTCTGAGTTTTGTTGTATTTTATCCATGCATTAATGTCTTCAGGGACTCCCAAGATTTTGGGCCTGGTGCTACCCATGGACTTGACCCTAGTGTTCGGAACGACCTCTAATTAGTAAAAATAGACTGATTTTGCACCGTATGGCATCAAACCCAGGATGCACACACTCCCTCCACATACTCCTAGCTATGCGCATGAAAGGAACTCAAAATTAAAGACTCCAATACCAAAATGCAATTGAAATATGTTTTAGAGAATTGGCTGAAAAAGGTTTATAGAACACATACGGTAGTTAAGAGATCTGACATTTTTGTTGTTGTCGGTATTCTGTGATATCAACCATATTTAATTAAAGTGACAATAAAATGATAAAGAAATAATAGAATTTTTCACCTGCACCTACTTGCTGAAATATGAAGGCCAACTAAATTATCATTTTTCTCATAATCAAAAACATTAACGTGATATATCATGAAAGGTTTTCTTTTGTGACATCCATTACAAATATAACACTTATGTAGATTGTAGTAAAAATAATAAATAAAGTTGAGTTTTTTTTTCGATTTTAGTGTTATAATTTGGGATATTTTGTGTTTTTGATGATTTTCAGATTTAATTTTTTTGTAAAGATTGTGACACTACTAAAAATCTCCAAATCTACAAAAGAAAAGTAGGAGATTTTCCAATGTTTATTTTATTACCTCTGTGTGTGGTAACAGTCAGCATGGACCAATATGGAAACAAGACGGTAAATGATAAATTTCCCATAAAATGGGTCTTTCACACGAAATAATTTTTAAACAACAAATTGCCTTTTTTAGATTGTGAACCCATGCAACAATCTCATAAATGTACTCAAATTGTGATATGAATTAAAAATATCATCAGTGCACTTGTGCTCAACCGAATGGTCTTTTTGTTTATCATTTTGTTAATCAAACCCTATACATGCACAAGATGGACCAATCCCTGAAGCTTAGCTATAAATGCACATCATTTAGATTTACAAAAATCAATTATAAGTATAGTTGATGATCAGGCTGATCAATAACAGGTTCAGTAATATGGATTCAAAATCCAATCCAAGAAGATGTTTTTCATCCACCTGTTACCGTTTATGTCAGCCATATTATTTTCTTCTCCTAGTGAGTGCTTCATCTTCACCTTGGAGTGCCAATTTGATTCAAATCACTTTGAAATCTAATGGACATTTCTTTGCGGTGTTTTTTCTGATCCAAATTAACTTGGCATTTATGTCATTACTTGGATTACAAAGGTTTAAAAAAGACAAGGCAATGGTGCTTGGCAACTTTCATTTTGAACAGAAATATAAATTTTATCTTCAAAATAAAGGTAATACTGTTCTACAACACTCACCAGTTAAATATATCAGTAATATTTCGGAGAAACCCTTCTCCATCCTCAGTTGGTGTTGGCTGAATAATGACTGTTGTAGAGAATTCAACAGTCATTATTCAGCCAACACCTACTGAGGGTGGAGAAGGGTTTCTCCAAAAATTTTACAGATATATTAAACTGGTGAGTGTTGTAGAACAGAATTAACGTTATTTTAATGTCTTCGACCAACATGTATAAATCTCCTTATTACAAATTTTGTCAATCAAGAGAAATGAAACAAACAAGCAAAAGCTGGAAAAATGTTATAGAAAAATTATGCAAAAAGTTACAGTTATTAATTTTTCAGATTGTTTATTCACCAGTTTTGTTGACTTCCTAAATGTATAGTTATTTAATCTGTACGATCTTTTAAAGACATTTGCTTTTATCATAGTATATGTCTTGAAAATAATCGTTTTCATAAAAGAGCTTTTTGATTCAAAAATTAAGTATGAACTAGTAATAATAAATTATATAAAAGGTACGTTAAGAAAAGATAAATTCAACAAGTGGGCAGCAGGATGGACTTCCTAGCAATAAGAAAATTGCAAAGAGTAAAATCCTAGTACATCTAGATTCATTTGCCAAGTAATAGACACATTTTTTTCTGCTATAACATTCTCCTTATTTATAAATATCTCACTCAGCTATAAACATCCAACCTTCTTGTACATTAAAACAGCCTTATGAATGGACTAAAAGCCCTATGCAATGCATTCATCATAATGTATTCCGTTTTTCATTTTTTCTCCCTACAGACTGCTACTGTAGTGTTGGATGACTGTAATGCTGCGATCTCCCTACAACATGGCCATACACTCATCACCAATTATACGTGTGCTGCAAGGGCAATGCAGAGAGGCAAACACAGGTAAATTGAATTGAATCAACAAGCATTTTGTTTGGTAAAGAAACATGAGGGAAATGAAAGCAGAGGGCGGACTTGGAGCTAAAATCTGCCATAGTGGAAAGGTGTGCTTTTATTGGTGTATCTCATTCAATTTTTTGAGCAGTCAAGTCAAAATGTCAAAAGCTGAATTTATGCTCATTGCGTATTTGATGCGCATATTTTTTGAATCGGCAATCTTTGCTATCATATTATTGATAACTTAAAATGCACATGTTTATCGTGTTTCCAAAATGTATTTATGACGTTGCCAATTACAGCAAATCAGAACGCATTGCAGCTTGAGTATAAATTCAGCTTTTAAAAGATAAACAAGTACACTCCCATATATATGCCAAATACCGAAATGCCATTGTGATCAGACCGCCTATAATGAAAGGTTAGATCTCCATGGAAATACCACTGTTGAAATGTCTGAAAACTCAACTACATTGACATTTCCTTGAAAGAATACTATCATCACCATGTGAATGATGCTTTAAAGAGCGTCTGTAAGCTGAGAAGGTCTTTTTTAATGTTGAAATTTCCAACCACTTCTGTTTATCTCACATCCTGTGTCCACTCAAAGTTTGTCAAGCCTTGATGTGACTACTTCAGTAACATCAATATCATATTTATCCTTATGGCAAAATTTTACATAGTTAAAGGAGATTGACAAACTGACTATTACCGATGTTTCAAATTTCAAAGTGGCCAGAATTGCACACAGCCAATGTTTTAATTAACATTGAGAACAAATTACACAATTTACAAACAACCTACTCAAATTTTTTTTTTTATATGGAATAAACCATGTCTAAATAGGCACTTGGACCCTACATCGTTTATTAATATTAAATTAATTAAAGTTAACTTTGTT